>PVJD01009069.1:0-66425 GCA_004026545.1 Mormoops blainvillei
TTCCTGCTGGAACCGAGAGTTATATCCACGTGAGAATTCAACAGGGACACAGCAGGAAGACCCTTACTACTGTCCAAGGCGTTGCTCATGATTATGATAAAAAGAAACTAGCGAAGTCATTTAAGAAGAAATTTGCCTGCAATTGTACTATAATTGAACGTCCAGAAAATGGAGAAGCAATTTAGCTACAGGGTGACCAGCACAAAAGAACATGTGCCAGCTCCTCGCAGAGAGTGGGCTGGCTAAGGACGACCAGCTGAAGGTTCATGGGTCTTACTTGTCACAAGTTAAAAAACCTCATGGTTTGTATAATGTAACCATTTGGGGCCTGCTTTTAATTTGAACTACTGTAACGCCTTCATGCAATAAACTGAAAAGAGCCAAAAAAATACGTATCATAGAACATTCAGGAATTAGAGGCTTTCTATCTTCAAAGTGTTCTCCTGAGGACATTTTTTGGTCAGCCTGAGTCTTGCTGAATGTCTGAGCTCTGCGTTAAGCACGGGGTGTCCTAGGATATTCAGTCTGTCTGTGACCTGAAGGAACTAGAGAATACTGCTGTTCCATCCGCTTCCTGAACCTGCGGACCATGGAACTCACGAACCACGTCTATGGACCTCCAACACTGGTAAGGGTGTGTGTGTGTGTGTGTGTGTGTGTGTGTGTGTGTTAGGTGGGGGCGCTCCCATCCTGAACTGAGTCTCAAGAGACCACTTACCAGAGCTGATCCTCTGGTTTCGGAAGGATGTGGAAGCAGAACAAGTCCCAGTGCCTACATTTGGAATTACTGCTGTGTTTTACGATTTTTGAATGTAGAGATTGGACAGGAGATCGTCTTTAACTTCTCTTTGAGTCCTACATCCGTCAAGCTGGAATTAGACCAGGTATAAGCTCATATCTGGTTTATATGAGGTCATATGCCTGCTTTGGGGGGGTTCTTAATACAATAGAGATTATTTCATTATTCACGGGATTTGGGATGTTTTATTCCCCAGATGGTGTATTTCTTTTTACAATTTCAATCATATTTAAAGTGCTATAGAATAATTTCTCAATTAATTCAACATGTTTTTACTTAGCATCTATTATGTGCCAGACACTGTGAAAAGCATAGACAAGGTCTTTCCCCCGAAAAGCTTGTTTGTTAGTGGAAGCAACAGGAAATAAGCAATATTATATATGTATCGTTATTTCAGGAAGTGACAAGAAGAAAAATAAAGCGGATCAGGGTAAATAGTGATGGGGAGAGCTACTGTTTCAGATAAGGTGATGAGGCAAAGACCCTGGCAGAGCAACTGCATTTGAAAAGAATTATTAATGTATATATCTAATATTTATTAATTTTTACTGTTACAGATTTAGTGACTTTTTCCCATGTGTTTTCAGTACATCATGATTTTGTTTTATTTTTGGTTTCTTTGCCTGATTTAATATGACAATCCTGTTATAAAAGTATTTTTTATTTCTGCTCTTCCTGCAAACCATATTGTAATGATTTTCTAAGTTTCAAACCCTTTGAAATTATCCTTTTAAATGGTACTATTGTATTACTTAGTTATTTCCATATTGCTGGATACTTAGATTATTTCTAATTTCTTGCTATTATAAATATATTCGTGTGAACTTTTTTTTTATTGTTCAGTTACAGTTGTCCTTAAATGTTTGAAATATTTCTTAGAAGATGTTTAAAGTGGTATTTACTGATTAAGAAGACTTTAAGATAATAGTTTAAAATAACTTTGTATATACACAAAAATGAATCATTTTCAGGGAAAATATTTTGATAACCAAATCCCCAATATTACCTATCCATATATCATATGTCTGTGTATGCTGACATATAAATATCTATATGCCATGTGTCTGCGTAGCACCTATCCATGATTTATTCGACTGTATCCATCATCTGCCTTGACCTATTATTTAAAAAAAAAAGCTTGCTGTGTCCCTTGAAGGTTTAACCTTCAACTCTAAAATCCCTTGAATTATTTACAAGGGTATGAGTATGCCATTCAACATCTTGAAGTTTTTTTGTTCATAATTTATTAAGGAACTGTTTGTCCCAAAGTAATTTTTCTTCCTGATATTTCGACTACTGCCATGCAAATCAACCTGAGGTTTACAGATGATTCTTTTTTCAGTAACAATGCTCATCGCTACGGTTTTATGCACTTAACACAAAGAGAACAGCTGATGCTTCAGAGACATCGCCTGAAGCTGCTACGGTGAGGGGGTGAATCGCTGAATAACCTCAGCTTCTCTGTTTTCTCCCGGCACAAGTCATTGCCAGGGGCTGCCCCTGCGTGGACATTTGCCTACGGAATATATCGCCTTCTTCCTGCAGCAGAGTATTTGTCCTTCTTCCTAGGACGAATACATGCTCATGCTCAGAACAGCTTCAAATTTTAACATGAGTTTAACCTGTAAAAAATGGATACTAGCTTTGCATTTTCATGTATTAATTTCTCTTCCCCCACCATGGTTACATCTTGAAAATTTCCAGATTACAGAAAAACTGCAAGGGTAATACAATGAATATTTGTATGTCCATCATCTCAATTCACCAATTAACATTTTGCCACATTTGCTTATCTCTCTATGCATCTCTGTATGCACGTGTTTGTATGTATACATCCATATACATAGTGTAGTGTGTACACACACCTATATATGTATATATGTAAGCATGTGTGTAATTAATACGTATACAAATATTTTTCTAAATGAACCATTTGTGAGTAAACCATGGGCCTCATGGTTCACAGGGCTATAGGATTAGGGTGAGGCAAGTGTAGCAGAAAATATAAGGGGGCACTGAAAACTCATTCATCAAGAGAAATATTTTAGTGTAATATTTTAAAATTCATTGTTACACAAAAAATCCCATGATGATTAAAACTTCAAAAATGTTAAAGACGGGCTGTTGTTTGCTTTACAATCCTGTATAATTGTGCAATGAGAACAGTGTTTCCAACAAACCTGAGGTTCTGGGGACATGTGGCTGTTGAGTTTTTGAGAAACAACAGTGACTTGTGAACAGATTGGGCAATGTGGGCTTTATACAGAAGTAAGGCCTGCTTGAGTGTGGTTGGTAGCATAATAATGGGCATAATTTATAGTTTTACTTTGAACATTTCACCTAAAATGTCATATGGTGTGCTTGAGCATGATATTGTTATGTTACAGAATTACGTGCTTATGGTTTCATAATAAAAGATTTTGTAATAAAAAAGGGAGCGTTATTTGTGCTGGATCCTGTATATACTTATGTGTTTTGACTGTAGAGCTTGCATTAACTTTTTGATGCAGCGTGTACATAGGGCCACATATTTCTCCTTCGTGTCACACCCTCACATGGCTCTGCACTAAGCACTTCAGCATGCATCTCCCAAGAACACAGAGATTCTTCTACATAACTCAGTGCACTGATCATATGCAGGAAGTTTGACATTGATGTACTGTGATTGATATACATCCGCATTTCAGTTGCCATGATGTTGGCACTGACAACTTTTATGCCTTGTCCCCCACCCCAAATCAGGATCCAGTCAAATATCACCCATTACATTTAGTTATCAAGTCTCTTTGTGCTCCTTTAATGTAGAAAGTCGCCCTCATTTTGTCCTTTGTACCATTGACATTTTTTAAGAGTGCAGCTCATTGTTGTGTAGACTGTCTCTCAGTTTTCATTTGCCTGTTTCTTCAAGGATACTACATGATGCCAGATTTTTAAAAACAGTCTTGTTTGAGTCTGATCGCACAGCTAGATGGCATAGGAATGAGTGACTGCTTTCCGAAGTAGCAATGCCAGGTATCTCAGCGTACAAGAGCCAGTTATGTGGGAACAACGGAAGCAGATAGGACTTCTGCGAGAAAAGTAGATCATTCCCAATTATCAGAGGAGGTGTGTTCCTTTTTATGTTTTAAAGGTTTGGTGCTGGAAAAATTGCTGATTGGAAGGACAAGAGGTTTCAGTTCCTGGACCAGCTTTGAGTGGAGGTGACATTCAAGGCTCCCCAAGGCCTTGGGAGGAAAGGGTCGCCATGAGTGATCTCTGCTGTGGACAGCAAGGTGAGAGGTGGGGCAGAGGCTGCAGCTAGTGTTAAGGCTGCATTTGATAAAGAGTGACTGTGGCCTTACTGCTGCTGCAGGCCATGAGTCTCACCTGACCTGGGCCAAGTTTCCTGATGAGGCAGACACAACTTTTAGGACTGACTAGCAATTGGTAACAGTGTTCTCTTGTGGCTCATCGTAAGTCAAACTCTTTTTCAGTAATCACAGCTCATACACATGTAACTCAACTTCTCCCTCAGACAGATCCTTAAAAATGCATGAGCTTGTCTTGTAATGGTTTTCTATTTCCCCAACTAGAAGTGCTGTTTAATGGTTCAAGAAACTTAGTTCCTTCCCATCCTGCAATATGTATCAGCGTTGATCAATATTATAAACATAATGAGAAGATTAAAAGCTGATGAATTCCGTCCCAGGCACTAAGGCAACAAACTGGAAATCTTCTTTATTGTCATTTTTGACAATAAACAAATTTGAATGTGGAATAACCTTATCTTCTTGGAATTTAATTAAATGAAGCTGTAGTGTGAAGATTTTACTCAGAAAGGAGGGTGATGGCAACCAGTTTCCCCATCTTGCCCTCTGTTATCTCCTTGTCATCCAGTCTAGTTGGGAGTAAATTCCTCCCTCTCTGCCAAATGCACATTTTATTCTTCTTCAAATGTTTCCTGCTGGAGTAGTGAACCACGCATATGCTCATGGCCTTCTTAGTGAGTTCTGCAAATAGAGCTGAAGGGCAATTTGGAAGTGTTCATCTCAATTTTAAGTGGACAGCCTCTTTTTTCAAATTGAAATTTCTATTGAGATAATTGTAGACTGACATGCAGTTGTAAGAAACAGAGAAATCTCCCGCGGCCTTGCCCAGTTTTCCCCAATGATAACTTTTGCGAAACTGTAGTATAATATCACAACCAGGAACTCATCGTTAATGCAATCTATTAATCTCATTCAGAATTCTTCATTTTGACTTGTACCCACTCCAGTGTGTGTCTTTAGTCCTAGAGAAATTATCAAACGTGTATGAACATACCTTTGACCCAGCATTTCCACTTTTAGGAATCTCTCCTCCAGAAACATTTGCATGTGTGCATAAAGCCCTATGTACGAAAACAGGGACTGCAGTATTTTTGTATTTGTAAAAGAAATGGTAACATTCAGCCTCTAACCTAGGGAAATGATGAAATACTTTTGGCACAATATGGGATACTTGCAGTGGTTACTAAAGAAAGGGACATAGCTCTGTGTGCTGAAATGGGAAGAGCTCCAAGACAAAATAAATGTGAAAAGCATAGAACGATATGATCATAGAATTACAATTATGTAAAAAAATGTTAAGGGGATAAATGTGTATACAGAGAAATGCATTATAAAATATGAACAACTGTCCTCAAACTGTTAACAATGACTACAATGTCTTTCAACCGAGGACCCATAAGTCTGAGAGTGACGCTACGTCTTGGGCATTAATGAAAACGTGCAATTATTTCACAGCCAGGCTCTGTTTGAGACTCACTCAAAGTCTCCCCTGATGGGGAAGCGAAACTCCCTACCTCCTGGAAGGAAGGAGTAGCTGGAGTCTAGGGGTGGCCGTCAGCCTGAACCAGCACCCAGGGTTGCGGAGAAACGGTATATCTGCAAAGACACATGTACAAAAAGCCAAATATTTTGTAAAGGCAAAACCTTCACAAAGTAGAATGTTTTATAATTAACAAAGATAGCAGGCCCCTCCTTCATGCCCCCATGCCAGCCAACAATCCATTTTCCAATCCTAACCATTAATTATTTACTTAGAAGTTAATGGATCATGTGTGGAGGGAGGGTGAATCGGGGCATTTAATGAAATCCTTGCAGTTGGAAGGAAGAAAATAAAAGCTCTCTGCAAGCTTGCACGTTTGTAACATATAGACACATTTTCCCATAAGAAACCCCCAGAAAAATTGAAACCACATGTGCAGATGGCCAGGGCGTGCTGGGCACGTCGCTGTGCAAGCAGTGCAGCAGGGCTGCAGCGACACCAGCTTTGTCTGCTCTTGGGTTCTGGGGCTCGTCCCAACAGGAAGCCCCCAAATAATGAAAGGATCCCAGCAGGGGAGCACGGCTGAAGCCAGGAACAAGGTTTCCTTCACTCCCACCCTGTTTCTTCGCTCTGCAAAAGTTACAAACTGTGAGTTTCCTTCCTGATAACCCCAAAGCTTCCTCACTGATTGGTCTCAGTTTTGGAAAGGACTGTGACATCAGCAACTTTGTAGACTTGGGGCCGGGGTGCTGTCTGGGGCTTTGGCCAGCTCCAGCCAGCTAGGTAGCTCGGGGTGTGTGTGTGTGTGTGTGTGTGTGTGTGTGTGTGTGAGAGAGAGAGAGAGAGAGAGAGAGAGAGAGAGAGAGAGAGAGAGAAAGGCACCACAGGTAGTCCTCAGATTACTCTGCCTGTTTGGTTCTGTATTTCAGACGGCTGTCCTACCGTCTGACCAGGACGTGTAGCTCAGCCAGTCACAGCACTGGAATTTCCCAGGAGCGGGGGCAGCATGGAATGTGGACTTTTCCTGAGCAACTGAAGTGGAACAGAGAGCTTGTCTGACCCAGGAGCCCAGGAGAGTACCATGGATGGCGAACCACCAGGAGGGACTGGCAACAAGCCCTTGAGACCAGGAGACTGTCCTGACACCAGGCTTCTTTCAAACCCACTGATGGGGGGTGAGTCCATGGGCTGTGGAATCACAGTGCTGGGGAGGTGGGTTAACACAGAGAGACAGACGAGGACTGAGTGATTTCAGTGGCTCTGTCTGAGATGTGTCTGTGGGGCAGTTACTGGACAGATGTCCACAGCTTGCAAGTATATTTTCTTTACATTGTTCTTCAAAAATGTGTCCACCTCCATATGCAGAGTGTTACAGGTCATAGGAAACCAACTGTCACAGTTTATTCTCTGGTAAAAACTTTAGCTGCAATGGTAAAATATATCACGTTACACTGGAGGTTTAAAAATTACTTATAAATAGAAACATTTTTACTGCCAAAACATTCATTAAAAGGTTTTGGGTGTTTGGCATTGAGGTGGGGCTGGGTTTACAAAGGACGTTCAAACACTGAGCCACTGAAGTGATTGATTCTCTCTAAAAGGCGCCTTACTTTTAAAACTTTGCAGATGTCTTACAGGCATGACTCTCCCGTCAGGTGGTGGTAGTGCTAACGTATAGAGTCTTACACCTCCAGGAAACTGTCATTTTGTGTGTGTGTGTGTGTGTGTGAGAGAGAATTCAGCAGGTTCCCACTAACTGAAAGTATTCTGAAGAATGGGTGTAGGCATTAGAGGAGGGAAGAGATTCTCATATGTAACACCCTGGTAAGCGTCCCATAACACTCGCCATCAAAGGGACAATAAGCGGGAGCCCTGCTGTCAACTAGGATTTACTAATTTCCTGCGATACGACTGCTGAAAGGGGAAAAGCCAGAAGGAATAAAATACAAAACGCCTTTCCTCTGACTAACTGAACAGATAAGACGGCTCATTCATTTATTCATTTCCCCCATTTTGCTTGTAAAATGAGCAGAGCACCTGACAGTGAGTGGGATTTGGATCCTCGAAGGCAGACCTGGATTAATCAGATGGATTGCGCATAGACGTGGAGCAGTAGAAAGCAGAGTGGCACCAAAAATCATTCTCTAAAATGAAATTGATAAATATATTTATGTTTTTTATTTGTTAAATCCTCATCTGAGGATGTGTTCACTGATTTGAGAGAGAGAGAGAGAGAGAGAGAGAGAGAAACAAACATCGATTTGTTGCCTCCCATTTGCTCCCTGACGAGGATCAAACCTGCAACCTAGGCATGTGCCCTGACTGGGGATCGAACCTGCAACCTTTTGGTGCATGGGTCAGTGCTCAAACCAACTGAGCCACTCAGCCAGGGCCGATAAATGTACTTTTAAAACAGCAAACCAATAAATACAGGAAAGAATCACAGCAAACCAATAAATACAGGAAAGAATCACTGATGTAGAATAATCCCACATGATTATTTTACAGCTATATATTACATTTATTTTCTTATGAGATAGGGGTGCCACCTACTTTTTGCTGTTGAGGGTTTCTGAAGGTCCTAATCCAACCCTGGTTGCAGCTGCATGAGTGGGTGGTGTGGACAGGTGTAAATATACTCCAAGATATAGTAGTTTAAAAATGAACACACAGGACACATGCTTGGGTTGTGGGTTTGGCCCCTGGTTGGGGCGCATAGGAGAGGCAGCCAATTGATGTTTCTCTGGCACATCAGTGTTTTCTTCCCTCTCCCGCTCCCTTCCCCCTCTCTAAAATCAATAGCATGTCGTTGGGTGAGGATTAAAGAAAAAAGTGGACACACTGTCAAAACTAGAATGCAGAATGCCTTAGGGAGTCTAGTGAGAACAAGTTTGGAGAGATGAAACCCGATAATGAAACTTCGAAAGCTAGGTGGCAGAATTTAGCCTTTATGAGGCAGGGAATTGGGAGCCATTGATGATTCTGGAGCAGAGACCTGGCAATAATAAAGACTGTAGTGAATGAAACTGGTAGTTATAATCAGTAGGGACTGTGGTGGGATCACAGGAAATTCTTGTGCTAACCCACATGTACTCAAACTCTCGTGTGCATCAGCGTCACCTGGAGGGTCTCAAAAATGCAGATGGCTGGGCCCACCCCCCAGAGCTTCTGAAGCAGTGTTAGGTCTGGGGTGAAGCTGGGAATCTGCATTTATAACAACCTTTCAGGTGATGCCGATGGTGCCGTTTGGGGACCACACTGTGAGAACCACGGCACTAATCCAAGTGTGAACCTTACCTTTGGATCAAACCTGGAAATGACAGAGAAAGGAAAAATGTGAGTGATCACTTCAAAAGAAAGAGAAATCAGACTGTTGCTTGATTAAATATTGGGGCTAAAGGAGAGAAAGCAGCCCAAACTGTAAAGCTTTCAAGCCTAAATTAACGTCAGATAAGAGGGCTGGACAGACAGAAGTTGGGAAGGGGAGCTGCTTGGGAGCAGAGCGGGAAGTGGGGTAGGTAAGGAGTCCTACTTTGAACGCAATGGCCAATGCACAGCCTTAATTACATAGGAAAGGCCCTACCCTGTCATGTCCCAAAGACGGAAGGCAAATGCTTCTACCCTCTCAGAGCCACCCATCTTTTCTTTTTTTCCCCTTGACCTTGCAAAATGTTTTGCAAGGTAGATTTAATGCTACTGCCCAGCATTCACTGGGGGTCTCGGAGCTTCTTGAATGGCTCTTTTTAGAATGTACCAATTAGTGCATTTTAAATCTCTTCTGAAACAATGGAAGTTTTAAAAATCATTTCAGAAATTGCAATAAAAATGAAATGGCAGCCTTCCCAAAGTGCTGCAGGGTTTGGTGGGGACTCAATTTAAAAGAAAGGTAAGTTTAATGGCACTAATTGGAGGACTTGCGCAGTGGTTTCATTAGGAGAGCTCCCTGCCCTATTTAACCATGAGCTGTTGGAGCAATGGCATTGCCATTGACCTCATTTAGTGTCTATTTTTTTGGCAGTAAAACCAATAGACCCTGGCTGAACAAGTCCTGGGGAAGAATCTTGAATATATATCAAGGGCTTGGATAATGTGTTCTATACACATAATGGCCCTTGAGTTTCAGAGACTTTGGTGGGGTCAGTGGAAAGGGGATTGTAACCTTGAATCTCCCCTTCATCCATAGTCCACTACTGTGAGCATTATCCATGTTCTGGGAGGAAAAGATCCCCTTTTCCCATTGATTTTGCTCTTTCCAGTATCAGTAGGAAGGTAGGCAGAGATGCGTCTGGGTTTAATTCACATGAGTTGAGCCCATAGCTCATTGTCTGCTTGGGGAGTGGGCTCTGCAAAACCCTGGAGAAACATCTCCTGAATATCTCTTCAGTGTTTTTAAGAGCTAAAGAAAGTGTGTGTGGACTAATCCATGCTGCAAATTATAACATTTGCTAAACTGTATGTGTATATATGTACATATACACATACATATGTACATATACACACATACATAATTCACGCTCTCAATACTAGAAGAATATCAACCATTCATTGTCACAACCTTAAGTTTTTATATAATTGCTCAACTGTGCAGAGACCTGCTGAGGCTAAAGTCCTTGTATCAATTTGAGATAGATTTTGGCTTTACAAGGACCCCTAAGTTTTTCTTCTGGCAGGAGTTATAGGCACACTGTGATAACCTTACCAAGCTCCAGTTGGAAATGACTTGAAATTAGAAAGAGAAGTGTCATGCACTGCTGATGGAAGTATAAAGTGGTACAGCCACAATGCCACAAAAGGCTCAACCTTGCGTTACCATGTCACACAGGCAACTCTACTCCAAAGTGTATGTCTACCCAAGAGAACTGAAAACATACATCCACTGAAACATTCGTACCCAAATGTCCATAGCAGTGTTACTCATAATAGCTAAGAAGTGGAAGCAGCCCAAATGTCCATCAACTAATGAATTAATAAATGAAATGTGGCCGGTCTGTCTCATGGATATTATCAGCCCATAAAAATGGATGAAGTACTGATACATACTACAATGTGGATGAACCTTGAAACGTGTTGCTCAAATGAAAGAAGGCAGTCACAGAAGACCACATATTGTATGTTATGTTTATAGGAAAATCCATAGAGACGGAAAATAGGTCAGTGTTTTCCAGGGGTTGGGGGAAGTAGAAATGGGGAGTGACTGCTAATGGGCAACGAGTTTCTTTTAGGGATGATAAAAATGTTCTAAAGTTGACCGTGGCGATAGTTGCACTACTCTGTGAATATACTGGAAACACTTGTATTATAGTTTTAAATGTGTGAACTGTATAGTATGTGAATTAGAACTCAATAAAGGTGTTAAGATACATATTGTCAGCCCCCTACCATGTGTACCAGGACAATGCCCTGTGCCTCTCGAAGACACAGACATGTCTGCTCCGTAAATGCTACATTCTGAAGCAGGAGTACAAGACATCAGGTAGACTTTTTTCTCAGAGAAGTACAAAGTCTTCATTTACCATAAATAGAATGAGTAATGGTTCCATGATGAATGAATAGAAAGTAGAGGCCATTTTTGTCTACACTTGATAATTGCATCATTTTAATGAAATCTGAGCAGACCATTTAGAACACAAATTACCTGCCTGGACTGTTCAAACTGTCACCTGTAATTATCTGAGGTGGCTTTATGAAAGGTTGAGCCCTGGCTGGTGTGGCTCAGTGGACTGAGCATCGGCCCGCGAACCAAAGGGTCGCTGGTTCGATTCCCCAGTCAGAGCACGTGCCTGGATTGTGGGCCGGGTCCCCAGTACAGAACGCTCACTGGGCAACCACACATTGACGTTTTTCTCCCTCACTTTGTCTCTTCCTGCTCTAAAAATAAAATAAAATACAATCTTTTTTTAAACAAAGAAAGGTTGAGAAGTGTAGAAGCTGTATTTCTTAGCAGCTGAGCATTTGGTAGGAAAAACATTAATTATCACGCACGGTGATCCATTAGGGTCCATTTGCAAATCTATTTATGACTGATTTTCAAAGCCTTTTCCAATTTTTGGCTCGTTCTTCTCAAGATTTTGCGTAGATGGTATTTTGCATTAGCACTAACAAGGTAGAAGTAGTTTTCCTTTTAATTGTAATTTGGAGAGAAATCTTTCTGTATCTTCAGTTTAGATTATAGGCGCCTAGCATTAGAAGCAGCAATATTTTTCCTGAGAGAAGTAGGAACCTCAGAGAATGCTTCGAGGACACCAGGTTTCTACTGATCATAAGGTTTGGGGGAAGGAAAAGCTACTTCATTTAAGGTGCCTCAAGCCCTTTAGTGAATCCGGAAGGAAAGCTTTGGATGGGCAGTGTGTAGATTGGCTCATTTGCCTTCCCTTCACCTATTACGTGCTCCATGAACCCATCCGGAAAGATGGTGATTTGCTCACTGGGACAGATTTTCAGGGGCATTGATAGCTCCGTGGAGCAGGCAGACCTCAGCCAACATGTGTTAAGTACAAAATGTTCTTGGCACCGCCTTTACGACCTTTCAGTTGGCAAGGCATCAGTAACTACCCTGGTTCTCCAAGTCTTCTCAGCTTTTGGGAGATAGCAGTTCCTTTACAAGGTGCCACTGGCATTAGACCGTGCTGCTTTGTCTGTGTGCAGTAGTGTGTTTACCCAAGTGGCAGGGCTAAGCCTTCTCACATCCTGACTTTCCTGCACTCGTTTTGGAAACCAGTCTCAGGTTAAGACGAGAAAAATTCAGGTCTGGTCCTCATTCAGGTGGCATCCACACTCAATGAGAAAGAGAGAGGAAAGCATTTAATGTGCGGGGATACGGTTTACGAGCTTCCTTCCTTAGAATGTGTGTTCCTTCCATATGGTTGTAGAACAAATTTGCTATTTTAAATAGCGGTGATTATGGGGTGTAATCAGGACTCTGTTTAGTGTTTGGGCAGGATAATAATAGTGTCTAATAGGTATTGCACCTGGGGTAAGTATATGGCTCTCCTCACTTTACAGAGAAGGAAACTGATGCTTAGATCCTGTTTAGGGACCCAGGGCTCAGAGGAAACCAAGCGGGTCTGAGCTCAGAGCCTTCTCTTAACCACACTGGCACACTGCCTTTGGGGGTAAATAATGTCCCTGTTACAAGGTCGGACTGAGCCCTGATTTGCACTTCATACTGGGACAAGAAGTATATTTGATTCAAAACCTAATGGTGCATGTAATTACCTGATTACTACTATTAGTATATGGTACTGTTTGCTGAGATGCCAAAGTTTGTATTTCACGCAGGAAACTACATTGGCCATCGCAGCTTAACACATTAATGCTAGTGATTAGTGAGGCTCTCACTTAACTAAATGGACCATTTGCCTTTGAAATTAGTGTGTAAACGGAAGTACAGTAATCCATCTGTCATCTCAATCTACCTCTTTTGTCCTTAGTTTGGACACTGGATGTAATTTTTAGCTACCTAGACATTTCAAATAAATTGTGTACAAGAAATGTCAAAGAGGGGAGAAATGGTGAACTTCTGATGGGAGTTTTGGTTGATTGACTCCAACTATTACTGCCCGTTAGGCTCTTACTGATGGGCAAGGATGAGCCTTGAGTACATTAGCTGGGCGTAACCTGTTCCTTCCTTCCTATACAGATGTTGTGTCTGATTGGTCTCCGGTGCACGAAGCTGCGATCCATGGGCGTCTGCTGTCTTTAAGGAATCTCATCAGCCAGGTAGGTGGCTTTTTAGAAAAAAAAAAGATAAATATTAAGCACATCCTATTACCACACTGAGAAAAAATTCATAGTCTGATATTAAGCTATAAATTCCTCTTCAGCAAAGTGAGGTGAATCCCATCCTATCCAACCAATATTTTAAATTCAGAGGCTGATGTACCATTAGAATTTAGTACAATTCTATGCACATAGTAGGTACACTAATAAATAGTATTAAGTGAATAATGGGAAAATTAGTGCATTTATATTTCCTTTACTTTATTCTGTAGACTATGTTCTTAAAAATTCTCATGTAATTTTGGTTCTCAACTGAGGTGATTTTGCCCTTTAGGTGACATTTGCAAATGTCTGGAGACAGTTTTGTTGTCACAGGTGATACTGGCATCTAGTAGATAGAGAGCAGGGACGTCGCTAAACATCCTACATGGCACAGGGCAGCCCTGCGTATCAAAAAATTATCTAGCCCATGCCCTGGCTGGTGTGGCTCAGTGGATTGAGCATCAGCCTGTGAACCAAAGGGTCGCCAATTCAGTCCCCAGTCAGGGCTCATGCCTGGGTTGCGGGCTGGGTCCCCAGTAGGGGGTGCGCGAGAGGCAACCACACATAGATGTTTCTCTCCCTCTCTTTCTCCTTCCCTTCCCCTCTCTCTAAAAATAAATAAATAAAGTCTTTTTAAAACTTAAAAAAAAAATTATCCAGCCCAGAATGTCAGCAGTGCTGGTGTTGAAAACCCCTGATATAAAATCATGCTTGAAAATGTCTTTTTAAATTTGCAATCTTACAATTTCAAAGACACTTTCAGTTCCATTGACTCTCCAGTTGATAGTGACTCTACCTAGTTTGATATTAGTTTCTCTGCAATACAAGTCACCATTCAAAAGTCTAAAAAAATTTTTCTTCAGGATGTTCTGTTCTCTGAAAAGACAATCAATCTCTTAAGTTAGAAGCTCTTGATCCTTTCTGTCCCATAGCCCCCTTTGGCAGGCTGGCAAGGTCTGTGGACCCCTTCTCAGATTAATGTTTTAAATACATAAAACAATACAGAAGAAGGCTATCAAGATATTAAGTGACAAATGTCTGACATAGTAATATATGAACTCCTTTGTTAATGCATTAAATAAGATTTAGTGGTGATTCTAATGACTATCATAATTTCTAAATAGGATGAACATATATTTGGGATATTTTAAATATCTATAACAATTGTAATGTAATAAAAATGTGTGATTCATCTCTGTGATAGTCCTATATTCTGCTATTACTACTGTGGTTTGCTGTTTACATTCACAATTGAATACATAATTGAAGGACCTGATACATTTCAGGTAGTGTTCAGTGAAAATAAAGGTGCTTTCAAAGAAATTCCAATTTCATGGATCTTTCTAGACTAAGTAATCCTCATATAAGAAAATAGTTTCTAAAGCAAAATTTCAGGTTACCCCAAGCCACTATCTTAAGCTGTTTTTTGATAGCAACACCCATAGGCAGAAATGTAGATAGTAATTCTAGGTAAAAGAAGTTAAGATGCTTTTAGGATAAAATGAAACATTTACCTTATTTTAATATGACAAAAAATGATCACTGCAGCTTTTATATGTCACTTATTAAATTGGACTCATACTCATTTATATTCAGTATTTATATGTATACCAGACATCACCTTTATCTAAGCTCTATCACATTATTTGAGCAAGTTCTCTCCTTGGCACCTCAATTCCTGTCTTTATAAAATGAGCATTCCAGTACCGACCTGCATTAGTCAGACCTTCCTATGTAACACACTGCCCGGAACTCCGTGGTATAATGCAATAAATATTTCTTGCTAACAAGTCTTTACATCGGCTGATATAGGCTGGGGTTGGTTCCGAGCTGTGGGTCGGGTGCAGCTCTCGTTCACACGCCTCCCACCCTTCTTTGACCAGGGGCTACATGAGAAATTTTCCTTTCATGGCAAAAGGCTGTAGCATAGTAGGGCAAGCCCACCAGGCAAGAATGCACATAGGAATAGTTCCTTGCCATGGACCTCGTCAAAACAATCAGCCAACAAGTGAGAGGACAAGAGAGAGTAGAACAAAATGAAAGTCAGCCTTCAGTGTGTGTACGTAAGTAAATTGCTGGGCCATCCAGATGTGTATCATCAGGCTTTGATAGATCTCGTCAGACTGTTTTCCTGAGTGGTTGTACCATATTATACTCTCACCAGCAGTATGAAAGACCCCTTTTTTGTTGTTTTCCTGCATCACCATTAGTACCTTAGTGTACTGTTAGATTCTAAGCCAGATGAACTTTTAAAAGTATTGCCATAGTACTAGATTTGTGGCTGAAACCCAAGCATAATGGAACCGATGCTTCGCACCCCTTACTCTGCCCATTTTCCCTCCTCCAGGGGTGGGCTGTGAATGTCATCACAGCAGATCGTGTGTCCCCACTCCACGAAGCCTGTCTTGGAGGTCATCCCTCTTGTGCAAACATTTTATTAAAGCACGGAGCTCAGGTGAGTGCCACTGAAAGAACATCGTAGAAACCATGAATAAAAAATGACTATTTCTCACCCCCTAGAATAGTTTCCAAAATTTTTGATTAGCCTGATTTGAACTATGAAGAAGGGTGGTTTTCAAAAGTATATGTCCATCAAGCTTGTCCGCTTTAGCAATGGATGAAGTACGGAATTGTCAGCTAGAAAATAATGGTTCCTGTCTATATCATTTTCTTTGATAGTCACTACTGATCAATAGCTGTTAGATTTCTGTCTTTATTCATATGTCTTGAAGGCAGTGAAATATTGTGCAAAACACACAATATTTGGCTCCAGAACAGAATAATGGTCCCAGACCATGTCTGGCATTTACTAACATTGAAAACTTGAACAAGTTAATTATGCTTTGAGCTTTAGAGTCTACATCTGAAAAATGGAAGAAATAAAAAGTTGTGTAACTTATTGTAGTATTGCAAGGATTGAAGGAGATGAAGTATATGGTCATTATTTGGAGAACGAGCATCAGGACAGCATAATGAGAAGCACTGGAGGAAGAAGGCCACGAAGGCATTGAGTTTGAGAGTTGGGACCAGTAATTCTTCCATTAACTAAGTCTCCTGATGCTCAAAAGTGATGGAAAAATCGGACCAGAAAATTATATGAGTTTTGCACATTCTCTCAACCAGTATTTTTTGAGCATTTATTATTTTGCCAACTCTGGATAAGACTTCTAGGAACTGATAAACGAAAGGAGGAGACAGCCGGATAAACAAATGTTTTAGCGACTGTAACACTAGCTGTTTCAACAGATAAACCCTGAAATCTCAGGAGCCTCCTAAAATGAAAGTTCATCTCTTGCTCAACTGAAATTCCAGTGTGGGTGTTGCCAGTTGGATGGCTCTTTCCCAAGGGTGATTCAGGAGTACGGGCCTCTTCCATCCTGCTCCACTGTTTCCAACTAGTAGTTTTCATGTGTGCCTTGGGGTAGTCTCCATTCCAGGTCATTGGAGGGGGAAAAGACACGGGAGATTGTGCGTGGAAAACTTTTAAGAACCAGCCTAGGTAGCAACATAGATCACTTTTGCCCACATCCCATTGGCCAGAACTCAGGCCACATCTAACCTCCAGGAAGGCTGGGAAATGTAACATGGATGTATACCCAAGAGAGAGGAAATAGGTCTGTTGAATGCATAGCATCTCAGGCACAGAAGGCATTTACAATACACTGTTTTTATCCATTAGTTTTTGCTGTATAGCAAACCGCCCCAACTTCATGGCTTAAGACAATAGTCATTCATTTATCTCACAGTTCCTTTTGTTGACTGGACAGCTCTTCTGTTCTGGGCTGGTTCAGCTGACCTCAGCTGGACTTACTTGGGCACTTGAGGTTAGCTGATAGATTGGCTGGAGCAGACCGGTTCATGATGACCTTGACTGGGTCGGCTGAGATGTCTGGGGAGCTAGAAAATTTCTGTGTGGTCTGTCATCCTTTAGCAGGCTGCCTGAGACTTGTTTACGTGGCAGCAGGGATTCCAAGAGCAGCAAAAGAGGGCAAGCTCTCTGCTTGTAACACATTTGTTACTGTTCTATGGGTCAAAGCAAGTCACGTGGGCAAGCCCAGCTGCAAGGACTGGAAAAATAGTTTCCATCTTGTGAAGACCTGCAAAGCCATATTGCACACTGTGCAGAGAATCTCTGATCTTTTTTGCAAACGACCACAGTGTATGAAGCGTTGATAGTAAGGGGGTTGTTGGGAGCACATAGACGTGCTCCTAACCCATTTATTTCTGATGAAGAGTCAAAAACAGGCTTCCTGCAGGAAGTGATGTGTAAGCTGAAACGTCAAGAGCGTGTTGCAGTTAGTCAACCGAATGGTGGGTTGGGGAAAATTACGGGCTTCCCTCCCTTCCTCCGAGGAGACCAGGTAAAGACCTGGAATTGAAAAGCACATTTTTGTGATTTCAAATCATTCCTTACAGCAGCAGAGTAGAGTGGGTGAGAGAGATCAGAACGCAAACACCATTGTTCTGTCCGTGCCAAGAAAACGGGCTTTGTCCTGAGAACCGTAGAGAGCTATATAGGTGAGTGCCTCACTGGGCTTTTATTTTGGCTAAGAAAACGTACCTGAAACTTGGAAACAGGGCCAGGACTAAGGAAAAGCGTGAGAGGTGCCTAGTGTACAAACTTTAAGGAGCTGCTCACTCTCAGAAGCATGCAGCTCTTTTGTGACCCTGGAAGTGAGGGTCTCCTTAAATTTTGCACCTCTGGATGTCTTTCGAGCCTCACTAGTCCTGGCCTTGCCTCACAGTGTTATTGTTTAACAGTTCACTGAAGAATTTCTTAACCAAAACGGAAAGTGCATCCGTATTTGGCTTTCCTCTTTCCCGTTAGAAATTTCCAACATTAGAAAACATGGCCCCAAAGATTATAGTTTTATGGCCCAGTAGGTCATTAATATCGGTTTGTGTCTAGCAAATTTATTTCAGCATTCCATTGATTGACTATATAAGCTCTCCTCTGAGCCATTCTTATGATCTTAACTGCTTCCCTCATTAATGAATGAATTGAAAAAAATCTTTGGCATGTGTTCACTCTATATCTGTATGAAACTCGTGTTATAAAATGTTAAAAAAAATGACACGTTAAGAATTTTAGAAGGTTATTCTGGCTGCTGTGAAGAAACTGGATTGGCGCGGCATGGGTCTAGGAGGGAATGTTTAAAATAAAGAGATTAGTTTGTAAAGTATTGAAATTATCCTAACTGGCTTCAAAGTCCGGGCTTCTGGGGAGGACATGAAGGAGATGGAACACTCAGTAACATTCTTGGTGCCGTGCATCGCATGCTTCATTCAGCTTTTCACCAAAACCTCATGGAATTTTGGGGGGTTTTTTGTCCCCATTTACTGGCTGTGGAATTTAAGGCTCAGAGAAGTTAAATTCCAGCTTGGAAGTGGTGGAGCCTAGATTTGATCTGCCTGCCTTCATTGTGGAGCTTTTCATTCCAGGTGAATGGCGTTACCACGGACTGGAGCACCCCCTTGTTCAATGCGTGTGTCAGTGGCAGCCGGGACTGTGTGAATTTGCTTCTGCAGCATGGAGCCAGCCCCGACCCGGCCAGTGATCTGGCATCGCCCATCCACGAAGCTGCGAAGAGAGGTAAAGTTGTTGAGAACTGAAGTTTTCTCCAGCCACTGCAAGGGATCTCACTGCTGAAAGAAAGAAGGAAGAGGAGGTCTGATTTGGAGCAGTAGTTCTCAAGGCGGGGTCCCAGGGCCAGAGGCGGCATCAGTGTGACCTAGCACATAAATGCGGATTCTTGGGCTTCACTCCAGACCTATTGAACTAGCAACCCTGGGGGTGGGATCCAGCCATCTGCATTTTCTTTCACAAGCCCTCCAGGTTATTCTAATGAACAGGAAATTTTAGAACTACATTTTTAGAGCTATACCCTCCCAGGTCCTGTCCTTGTCACCAGCTCCTCTGTCCCAAGGCCCGCACTGTGCTTTTTTCTTCACGTCCACCTTCGACCCCTGTTTGTCCACACCTCTCCCCACTCTCACTTTCATTTCTGTGCTCAGACTGATTACAAAGCCCAAACAATTGAAAAAGCGGATGGTTGCTGGTTGCTTACTGTGGCTTGTAAACTCAAGTGGAGTTGCACCCAGAGCTGCGGGTCACTGCTGTATGGTCAACCCACTAACGGATGGCAGTATTTAAAATCACTTCCTATTCTAAGCAAAGGAAGTAGCTTTTGGTCCCCTGGATAAGTCACTGGCAGATTTAAAAATATGGTTACCAGAGGGAAGGGGGAGTGGGTAGTAAGGGGGGTCAAATATATGGTGACAGATACTTGACTTTGGGTGATGAGCACACAGTGCAATGTACAGATCGTGTGGTATAGAAACGTGCACTTGAAACCTGTATGATCTTATTAACCAACTTCACCCCAATAAATTCAATTAAAAAAAAAGTCCAAAAGATGGGGAAGGTGTTGTTTCCCTAGCTAAGAAAACTCGTTGCATAACCTTTTTCTCCTACTTTGGGCTGCAGGCCACGTGGAGTGCATTGAGTCACTTGCGGCTCACGGGGGTGACATTGACCATCACATCAGCCACCTGGGCACTCCACTCTATTTGGCTTGTGAAAACCAGCACATAGCCTGTGCCAAGAAGCTTCTGGAATCAGGTAACACAAAAAGCAAAATGAGACAAGGAAATCAAATGAAAAGTAAATTAAAGGTATTTAAAGTTGTTACTATTGTAGCAGTTGAAAAAGTGTGGGCAGTAGAGTTGGAAAAGGTCGGGGTTCATATTGACTGTGTTCCCATGGGAATTATTTCAAACTGGATTTTAGCTCTCTCTTATAATGAATGTGATGATGATGATGGTAATATCTCCTCCCAGGGTGGTCCTCGGTGATGAATACTTTTTCCTCCCTTTCCTCTGCCTCCACCCTCCAGCCAATCATATTATTAGACCTTGCATAACTCCCCAGACTGCTGATTAGGACCAAGTCTTCTTCTTCTTTAAAGTTTTATTTATTTGGACAGAGGGGAAGGGAGGGAGAAAGAGAGGGAGAGAAGCGTCAACGTGCGGTTGCCTCTCATGCATCCCGCACTAGGGACCTGGCCCACAACCCAGGCATGTGCCCTGACTGGGAATCGAACCGGTGACCCTGCGGTTTGCAGGCCGGTGCTCAGTCCACTGAGCCACACCAGCTAGGGCAGGACCGAGTCTTCTTATTTGGGGTCTTCTTCACTACTTCTCTTTAATTTGGAAATTGAACTTGCTCCATTTGTAGCCCATTGTAAATATTATATTGTCTGTGAAAAGGCCTATATAGCCATTCTTTTTCACCTCCCTGCTATGGCCCAGTCCCTTCCTCAACACTTAGAACACCATTTCCTCCCCTCTTTAATTGTTCGAGCCCTATCTGCTCTTTAAAACTCCAGTACCCTTTCCTCCCCTGAAAGTTTTTATAGTCGTTATTGCCTTCTACTCCTCTGGTAGCCATTGCCATGGATTAGAAGATTCATATTCATTCGCTCATATTATTTCTCTCTCTCTCTCTCTCTCTTTCTCTCTTTCTCCTTCCCTCTCTCCCTCTCTCCCCTCTTCTATTTCCCTAGGTAGAATTTAAGCTCCTAGTAAGGACTGGGCCAAGTTTTGCATCCCTCACAAAGCCAGGAATAGTGCAGTTAACACTTGTTAAGTGGACATAGATTCCCAGTTTACTAAAAGGACAGCAGCTGCAGCAAAGCCACCTGTCCCGACATGTCACAGTGTGAGCCAGCATCCAGGCTACGGTAGGGATTTGTTGAGAGCGAAGGAATAGAATTGGGTGGGATGATCCTAGAAATCCACGTGACTCCTGAAGAAGAAGACGACTTTGCCACCTTCCCTGTGATCTTGGGATTGGCCACCCTAATCTGGAGGTACCCTCACAGGTTGGTTGGTCTTCACGGTACCAATCACACTGTCCCAAGTCCCAGGTTTAAAACCCTGTGGCAGTTACTCAGTGTGTGAATGCGGCCGCGTGCTATGGACGGGATTTCACCATGTAGCCTTACTTCTAGTCAAAACGAGCTAGTATCAGGGACCCATTAATAATGTGCTGCTTGCGGGCCACCAGGATTTTTCTTGTATGTATCCACATCTATAGAGAGTCCTCACAGGTGAGGCTTTAAGCCTTTATATAGCCTTTGTTATACATTAAGTGCCATGGTCAAATGACACGTTCCCCAGGTTATTAAATGGAATCAAGTCATCTTTCATTTTCTCAGGACAATTGCTGTTTCCGGCTTGGATGTCCACTTGTTAGGGGATTCGGGGACACAGTACTTGGCGAAGGGGTGCTTAGACTTTGCTCCTTGACTGACTCTCTGTTGTTGTCCTGACTCTTTAGGAGCAAACGTGAACCGAGGCCGAGGTCTGGACTCCCCTCTTCATGCAGTGGCCAGGGCGTCCAATGGGGAGCTGGCCCGGCTGCTCATGGACTTTGGAGCAGACACTCAGGCCAAGAACGCTGAAGGCAAACATCCCTCAGAGCTAGTGCCTCCAGAGAACCCTCTGATCCAGCTCTTTTTGCAGAGAAGGTGCTTCTCCTTTGCCCGAACCTAAGCCCTAATCCATAGACTCTTGCGGGCTCTCGCAGGAGGCAGGTATTGACCGGGTTCTGACTTCTGATGCTACGAAAAAGATCATTCTCTGCCATTACTAAATGGTGGGGGGCGGAGACCATTTAGTATTCTGTAAGATGCACCACTGGTGATGGAAGAAATACTCATCTGTTGTTTGGCACATGGCAGACAGACTGTTTTGCAGGATCTAATATTCATATGTGGGGTAGGCCAGTTTTCAAAGCATGAAGATACTGCTTTAAAATTTTAATGTTAACGTCATCTAAAACATGCTTTAGAGTGAGGAGAAGCCTCTTTGCGATTGTACGATGCCCCAGGATGTTTTACTGCACAACAGGTGGGCTGAACTACTGGGCGTTTGGTGTCTGGGGGTAAGAATGCAACTGATTGAGCGTTATAAGGTATTGCTTCAATGATTCACAGCAATCTGGAAACATTTACCATTATAAGTAAATCAACACTAAATCCACATTCTTCCATAAATAAGAACTGACGCCCCTGACCCAAACAACTAAACCCGTGGCTGAGCAGTGTGCAAGGCGGTGAGAGCAATTCCCTGGGCTGCCAGTCAGGGGTGGGCTGGCGTAGGGAGCAAAGACCCCTCTGATTGCATTCTTTTTTTTTTTTTAGCTTACTTTTAGAGAGAGGGGAAGGGAAGGAGATAGAGAAGAGAGACATCGTTATGTGAGATCAGTTGCCTCTCATGTGCCCCCAACTGGGGACCTAGCCCATGCCCCAGGCATGTGCTCTGACTAGGAACCGAACCAGCCACCTTTCAGGTCACCGGCTGTGCTCAATCCACTGAGTCGCACCAGCCGCGGCTGCTTGCATTCTTAATTGTGTATTGAGGAGAAAAGCAGCTAGCTCAGGACCTGTTCTGTTTTTTTTGTTACCAGAATGTGCATGTTCCATGTTAGGGGCTGTGTGACTTTGAAGCAGGCTTCCCTACCAGAGGATTCTGATGCTGTAATCTTTTCTCCCCACTTGCTGAGGATTAGGGCTGGCTCTGGGCAGAACTGTAAAGTGGCCATGGAATTTTTCTTCCTCTTACTCCCACTGCCCCAGGGCACTTGCAGCCAAAGCCCTACCTTGGGGTTCCCAAACAAGGCTTGTACTCCCTGTGTGTGCAGAGGACAAGGGAAGACTGGCCCCAGGCACAAGGAACAGTCCAGAAGAAACCCCTTTATGTTAGCTAGTGGGATAATAACCAGGCAACTCTACCTACATTTCGAAGACTTCTTGTTTTTGGAAAATTTCTGCGTGTATATACAGGACCAGTTTCTGCGGCGCGTGCAGGCACAATTTTGGAAGCCCATGTTGGTTTTAGGAGACCACGGCCCTCTTTTAATTTCTTTTCAAATCGGAAGGAAAAAATGAGTAAAACTCAACCTGGATTATATTGATTTTTATACCAACATAGTTGTAAAGTATCATTTTTTTAAATTGGGAAAGGATTGGATTTTCAAACTTCCTGCACTGACTCTTCCTTTCCACTTACTTCCCAGAGCCATTCCTAGACACCTATGTTGCCTTTAAATTTGTTAGTTCACATTTTGGTGACAGTGTGGCCAGTGATCCTACTGATTCGTAAAATGTCAGTTGCCATTAGAGGGAATCGCCACTTCTTTTGCCTCCATGAGTTACCTTTGGGGTTCAGGTGAAGTCACCTCTCGGCAGGCTGGAAGCCCACAGGAAATGGGGACAGGAAAGTGCAGAAAGCCAGACCTATGAATTTAACACAGTAATATCTGTCTCTGGGTAGCCCCCAAAAGGAATTCAAGATGATTACCACCCCGCCCCGCCTTGAAAAGCATCTGAAGCAGTGTTCTCATGGCAACAATGGAAACTAAAATGACTGTCTGTCAGCACAGCAAGGAACCACCTCTGAATGTGCTTTGGCCTTAAAGCATCATGAGTGTTGCTGGGGAAGAAAAAGAAATTGAGACCCAAAGCAATATCCCAATTATCAACACAGAATGGGCCAATTTTATTAGGGAGTGTGGCGAATGGCTACAAAGCCATGGCGGGTTTTCAGCCCGATTTATATGGAATTAAGGCGATGGCTCTTGTACATCATCCCACTTGTGGGAAACTGCAGATACTCTGTTTGCATCAGCAGGTACACTGAGTTTGCTCTGATGGCCTACTTTTCCTAAGTTTCCACCCGGCTGGCAACAACGGCTCGTTCTTCATAATTCTTTATCGGTACCTCCTACAGTTGTCCCTGACAGTGTATCTAGCACAGATGACTAGTCACGTCCTTCCATGTTCCTCAGTGAGATGAGATGAAGTTGTCTCCCCACGGCTCACTTTTTGCAGTGTGTTAATACATGCCTTGAGTAAACTGGACATAGCCTGGAAGGTACCCTAAATTCCACCAGGCACTTCTGAATGTGCTGTGAGGGCCTGATCGAAAATATTGCATTTATTTTTTGATCGTTTCTAATAAGCAGAAGAGAACCCCCATTACCATTCGGTGCAGGGAGTGAAGGTGGGAAGCCATTTCCCATTCTTTTACCCTCTAACAGAAGCTCTCAACCTCAGCACTGCTTACATTTTGGCACATTGGGGTCTGCCCTGTGCATTGTGGGTGTTTAGCAGCACCTCTGGGTTCTACCCACTACATTGCAGTGGCACTTTCCCCCAAGCTGGGACAACCAAAATGTCTCCGGACACTGCCAAGTGTCCCTGGAGAACAAAATTCATGTCCTTTTTGTCTCCCCTCACTCCCTGTTGAACACCGCTGTCCTAAAGTGTAAACTCTTGGCTGGTTCCCTCTGCAAGGTTTGTGCTAGTTTACTTTTCACGTATAAACTGAAGCATTGGGCTAGCTCTGAATGCAGAATATACAAACAAATATGACTTAAGATAACATTTATGACTTACTAATAGCTCATTATATTAGAATATCTTAAAAGTGCTCAAATTATAAAAATGTTTGCATCTAGATATGTGACCTTATTTTTTAAGGCAAAACACACAAAAAAAGCCATTAAACATGAATTTTGGGAATTTTGTGTAGCTTCGTAAGTCCAAAATTAGCTTCCTTAAGCCTCCATTAGTGAGACTAATTTTAAGCTCTGAATTTTTTTTTTTTTTGGTCAGTTCTAAATTAACACCTAACAAACTCATTTCAATTGAACCAGGAAAGGGAGAACATAGCCTAGAAATGCCTCCTATAAGAAACAGAGAATGGTCTTAAACAGTACCATATTATTTCCCTACAAAAATGTTATGCAGGGCGGGGCAAAACGAGGCTTACAGTTCTTATGGAAAATAATACAGTAATTAATATGTAATAATACAAGAATAAACTGTTTTGCGTACTCACAATTGTAAACTTGCTTTTGCCCCACCCTGTATTTTGTATGCTTTAAAAGCAGGAAAGCAGAAAGTCCTCTTAGGTCACTGAAACCAACGTGTGGCTTGTCTTTGCCATCTTTCCCTGGGACCCGCTTCTTCGATGCAGTTGTGCCGCCTTAGAATCCGGAAGTGCCTTGGGACCCAACAGCATCATAAGATCACCCGACTCCTCCTCCCCGAGGAGCTGAAACGGTTTCTCTTACACATTTAACTGTGTCAAGGCAAACATTATCACGTGCTGTGGCCTCAGGAATTTAAAAATAAAGTTGGGTTTATGGAGCATGGCCAGTTTTTTCAATTGGAGTTTTGTTTTCAATGGAAACACACTGGGTACTTTTGTATTATTGGTTGGAAGGCACGGAGACTTTTTTCCCTTCTGCCTGGAAGAGGGTGACGAAAAGAATAACTATTGTTCTGAATATCTTCTGTGTGCCAAAAAGTGAGCTGGGAACACGTTGTGCATTATCCGATTTAGCCCTCACAGAAGCCCTGTCGGGTGGGTACTATCCCTGCTCTCCTCCAAGTAAGACTCAGAGATCGGGGATGTCAGTTTGTCCAGTGTCCCACAGTAAGGACAGGAGTGAGGCAGAGTTTTCCAATATCACTATTCTGGCTCCATCTCTGTTACGTGGGAAGGTAGATAAGAAAGGTGTTTCTTTGCTACATCTGACTTTAAAAAAAAAATTCCCTATTCTTATGACAGAACACTGCTGTCCTATCTAGCGTAGGGGCCAGGTATTATTCTCCACCCAAATATTATATACACATTAGGAATATTCTAGAAGGTACTGTCCAATATAGTAGCTACAAACCCAGTGGTTCTCAACCAGGGGCGGTTTTGCCCCCTAGAGGACACTTGGCAATGCCTGGAGAGCTTTTTGGTTGTGACAGCTGGGCGGGGATGGCAGATACATTCTACTGGCATCTAGTGAGTAGGGACCTGGGGTGCTGCTAAATATTCTATGGTACCCACAGCAATTATCCAGCCTAAAATGTAGACTGTGCCAAGGCTGAGGTTGAGAAACCCTATACTACCCATATGTGGCTATTTAAAGAAAAAAGTAAATTAATTAAAATTAGATAAAATTAAAAATCCAGCTCCTCAGTCTCATTAACCATATTTCACATATTTAATAACGACACATGGCTAATGGCTACTGTACTGGACAGCACAGGTATAGATCATTCCAGAAACTTCTTTCGCTCCCTTGTAGCAGAAGTTTCTTTGGGAGAAATTTCTTTTGGACAGAACTCTTCAGATGCTCAATAAGTGGATTTTAACTGCCCATCGGTTTCCAATTTACACGAGACTTGTGATATAATTTAGTAACGATGGCTGTAGTTTGTTTTCTCTCTCAGAGATGAATTTGGAGTTCCGTTTGATCAATAGAAAGAAAGAAAGTATTATAGCTACTTAAGGCAAATATTTACCTGTAAGATGACATATGGCCTAGATGATCTCTAAAGACATTTTTGATATCATTTTCTGTGATTCTTAATTCAGTTTGCTACAGGAAAAAAAAAAGTACTTAGATCGTTGTTCTAAAATGCGCAACTAGTTACCCAGCAGATGGCGCTGCTGCCACATAGATACTCAAGCAAAAGGCTTGCTCGTCATAAATAACCCATTGTAACATGGTTTACAACACAGGCTCTGGAAATTTCCATCCAGGAATGAAAACTTTGTAGTCATAAATTCCATCAACACGAGGTCTCCGTCTTTTCTAATGTACCCAAAAATTCAAACGAAGCTTTACAGAACCTCACCTTCCTGCTTCTTTTTTTTCTTCATCTGATCATGTTTACATTTATAATTTAGACGGCATCCTGCCACTTGCTAACTCACTTAATTTCACTAATTCATTCACTCAGGAATCCTGAGTGAGCACCTGTGTCTGTGTTAGGCGTTATTCTAGGCACCAGGGTGGCCACAGAGACAGACAGAGGCAAAGAGAGTGAGTTTTTGGACCTTATACTCGGAGGAGTCATTTGCTAAGGAGAAAGGGACCGTAGGCATTTTTCTATAGTTTTCCTTTTGAAAACATTAGCCCTTTTTTCTCATCTAAAATGTATTGGACAGACTCTTGCTTATGTTAATCTTCCCTTGGGAAAATCCCGTGAGTTTAATGCAGGACCGCACAGAATTACTAGAACAGCATTTTTCTTCTTAAATCTTCTAGACAATTAACCGATTTGAAAATCCATATAATAGATGGTCATATCTGCAAATGGAAAAGAGTATTCCCTCCACCTCCCTTCTTGCAACTTAAGAAAATTTCAAATTACCTCACTCGGCAATGCTCAGAAAGAGGTTCTATTAAAAATAGGAAGTCTATGTTTATGAGTCTCGATGTGGTAATATTTATAAGTGGCATATACATTTGAATGTTTTATCATCGCAATCTGGCACAACTTCATAAATTCTATCATTGGAGTTGGTTCAGTGACTTAATGGACCCTCCCCTTTCATGAATGAGGGATGTAAATGTTTATCCTCGTGAACCCATCTTTTAAAAGTTACTTTGTTTGTTGTTAGAGTGCAAACTTAGCCCAGAATTTATTGTAGAATAGCCTCCTGTTGTCAGTTTACTGCATTCCCTTGGTTTTATCCAGTAAAAACACTGAGCGGTCGGTATCCTTCACGAGCACAGTTCATGTTATGATGAAGGCAGAAAGCAAGAAGAGGCCAGGGAAGGACCATTAATTCACTCTGGATTTACACTGGGGCTGACTGCCATGGTCCGATACTCCATATACTAGGCTGGAGCGCTCAGGGCTCAGAAAGAAGGAACCAAAATGTGCTCAGCTGCCTATTCTGGGGCACGGCGTTGGACATTTATTATACGATGAAAGTCCGGCATTAGGACTTGCATATAAGACCAAGGCAGCATCAAAAGCAACTAAACAACTCCCATTTTAGAAGACTTGTTAACAGTAGGCCTCATGCATCAGTGATACAGAAGCCGCACCTCAAAACCTCATGATTCTGTTGCCCCCATTTTACAGGTGGGGTTCAAGAAGGGTTAAGGAATTTGCAAAAAGTCGCCCTTAACCATTACACTCTCTGCCTCCTGCTTTCTTCAATAAATCTCAGCGCTTTGGTTCCTGGGTCCTAAAACCCCATGCCTAATTAAGTGGAGGAGGAGCTGAGTCTGTAGGTCAAAGGTCTCGGCATGACGTCGAATGGCTGTGCCCGCTTTAGGTTGGATATCATTCCGCCCTTGCCCTGACCGCATGAACCAGCCTGGGGGGCCAAACTTGCTGCCTCTTGGGGCAGGTGGGTCAGCCTTGCCCCGCCGGCGAAGCTGGTGAGTACAGAACCACAGCTTCCCAGGGGACAAGCCCAGTGTGGCAAGTGAGATAGTTTTGTTTTGTTTTTTTCCCCCGAACTGAGAGTATTTTGTCCTGACATCATCAGTGATAAAAATCTTTATCTGTAATGCGGCAGGATAACGGGGAAGCTGCCTGGGCTGTGAACAAGATGGTCTGATTGCTGATTTGGTCGTTGCGTATGTTGGATTTTTTAAATCTTTTCTTTCTTGCTGTATTAGAGTTCTGTTGCTGCATAACAAATTACCACAAGCTTAGCGGCTTAAAGCAACGTGAAGTTATTTCACAGTTTCTGTTGGTCAGAAGTCCTACAAGGCGTGATTGCATTCTCTGCGCAGGGCTGAAATCCAGGCATTGGCTAAGGCTACAGTTCTCACCTGGGGTCTAGGGGTCTTCCTTAAAGATCACTGACGGTTGATAGAGCTCAGTTCCTTGCGGTTGCAGAACTCGGGTCCCTGCCTTCCTGCGAGCTGTCAGCTGAGGACTGGCCTTGGCATCTAGAGACTACCCACTGGTCCCTTGCCATGTAGCCCCCTCCATGGGAAGCTCACAACATAGATGCGGCTTTCTTCCAGGCCAGACGGGGTGTGCCTCCTTGAGTGCCCGTGCTGCACCAGCTGGAGGAAATTGCTTCTGATTAGGTCAGACCTACCTGGATAATCTGATCTGAGACCTTACTTACATCTGTAAAAGCCTTTTGAATGAGTGCTTAGATTAGTGCTTAATTGAATAACTGGCAGAAGGAGCCTGTATAGCAGGGGCCCAGAATGTTGGGGGCCACCTTAGAATTCTGCTACCGTATCTTCTAATGGCTAATACCCATCAATTTTGTGTTAATTTGACTTATTCAGTAGCCACAGGAGGTCTGTCTTGCCAGATGGCCCAGCAGCCCCCAAATGCCAGAGGTACCCACCATCAGAGGCAGGATAAGGGGCACTTCTGTTAGCTGTAACTTGGAGGCTTGCTCTGGTGAGTCGAGAACAGGCACTCCTAGGACTCCCTGTGTCTCGCTCCAGTCCCCTGCTTCGGGGTGTTTGGGCTGGGACTGAGGAGGTCGCGCTCGGGTTTGATTTCCACTGTGAGCTCATCTAGAGGAGGAACATGGCAAAAAGCCTTAGCGTGGTCCCCTCAGCACAAAAAAGAGTCCAACCTTCATGCTGCATCTTCCATGATGCGATGGAGAGCATCCTACTAGCTAACACGCCCTGCGAGACCTTTAGACTCCTTCGAGTGTATCACTTCTCACTGATTTGACAAGATTGATTTTCTACCCTTTACTTTGTAAAATCCATTGTAAGGCCAAGGCAAGTAAAATTGATTTCTACTCACTTTCCTCCTCACCCAAGGCCTCTTTTCTCACTCCTGGTGATATGAGATTTTTCAGCTTTCTATGCCCTTTTGAAAAGCAGAGTACAGTGAAATCGGGAGGTTCTACGGGCCTGTGTTGGAATTTTAATGTGACGTTTTAGGTGCTGAAGTTCCATTGGCTTAGAAGGTATTTCTGCTGGAAGCCCAAGTATTGACATCGTAAGCACTGGGCCGTGACCATGAAAACTGGGGATGGTATCACCCTGCTTTTGGTCCAGTTCACATCTTGTGCATTTCACTTAAATAAGAGCGCACTTCCAAAAGCCACCAGTGAAAATTATACAAAATCAAATGTAATGGGTATGCACTTTACTCTTCAGCATACCACATAAGGAATGTCCCGTTTCTTTTAAGTCTCTAAAGCGAGTTTAATTGGCCCCAAACCACCATCGGCCTGGCTGGAAATCCAGCCTGTCACAATATGGACCCCTCTGAAGGGCTAAGCAGAGGTCTCAAGGCTCTTATGTTGCCCCGGACATGCAAGGAGGGTCTCCTGGTCTTAGGTCTAGGTGGGCGCTGATGATGTCTGTTGCCCCCATGGGGTTCCTTGGAGACAGGAGGCTCTGAGGCAACTATGTAAGCTATTGCTCGGGGTGGGGCTAGGAGCCCTGGTGCCTGGGACCCAGCCTCCCCAGAGAGACCCTGTAGCCACTGTCTCTTAACGATATGCCACTTCCCCAAGCTGTTGGGTGGGAAGAGAACATGAGCACCTGCTTGTGGCTCCCACCCTCAAACCACAGTGCCCTTACATCCTTGGGGAGTTTGTCTCTCCCCAGGTTAGCAAGTTCCACCCTAGGTCTCCAGGTCTTTTCTTCCTTCCAGCTCTGGGAAAACCTAGAGTGAGCCCCCTCAGTCAGTTTCAGAAACACAAACAAAGAAAATGGGCACTTAACTCAGAAGGTGCCTGCTTCCAGGGAACCCCAGCCTTCAACCCTGAATCATAAATGTTTGTGAGCCCAGGGAAGTACAGGCTTGGGTCTTTTCTTTTTTTCCCAATGAAACAGGAAGAATGAGTAGGAGAAGAGAGGATGGAAAAGATGTAAAGCAGATGCCTCTGGGAGCAGAAAAGTTAACTCTAGTACTAGAGAATCGTGGTAGGATTGTTAGGTGTGTGAATTATCCACTCGAGAGCCATGGTCATGATAGTGTTTTTCTTCCAGCCACACTCAGTTCTCAGGTGCAGCTGTGCCATGGGTGCAGAACTGGGAGAGGGGGACAGGAGAGTATACAAGCATATGGTTGCTGTTTATTTTATTATTTTTTTTATAATTCCCACCTGAGGAAATGTTTATACTTAGAGAGAGAGAGGCGGGGGGAGAGAGAGAAGCATCAGTGTTGAAAGAGGAACATCGATTGGTTGCCTCCTGTATGCACCCTGACTGGAGATCGAACTCATAACCTTTTTGGTATATAGGACAACACTCGTGCCACCTGGCCAGGACTGGTATGATTGCTATTTAAACTGGGCCAGGAGGGACAGGAAAACCATGGGGAGCCAGGGCTGGTGCACAGTGAAAAAGTGATACGGCCAGTGGATTTGAAGTCCCTGTGACCTCAATGAATCAAATAATTATTGGTATGTAGAATAAGTGGGTTATAGCAAGAGGGGTTGATTGTTAGTGAGAAGCTTAAAATTAAGATTTTGGAGGTAGTTTGGTTATTGTAAATGACAGACTCTAGGAGAACATGGGTCGAGAACCTCATAGTAAGAAGTAAGCATGACTAATTTCACAGTAGCTTCTCTGGCCACACCAATGTCAAATCCTTCTGTTCCTTTCAGCCTGGGTCTGCTCTTGGTCATGAGGTCAACCACTTTGACTTGGTTGATTGTTTTTCTCACAGTTAATCAACCCATTGGATGGCTGAAATGACAGAGTGGCTGGCTGCCTTAGGATTGTGCGTGGATATATGGTTCCATTTAAGCCGGAGCCAGCATACAGGATTGGTAATGTGAAATTTACAGAGGTGAATTTCATCAAGTGCAAGTCCAGATTGCTGTTTATTCCAAAATAAACTTAAGGCTATGACATTACTCTATGGTTTGTTACGGTCCTGAGTAAAGAGAGAGTGGATCTGTCTTCTACAACCTCTTTCCAGTTCTAGCTAACCTTGTCCCTTGCTATCAGTCTTAAAATTGGGAAATTGTTGGACATGGCGGCCCCCAGTATAATGAGACAGCCATGGGCACCATTCCCAGGGTAGCCAATCTGAGACCTGCCAGTGGTCACTCACATTTCTTCTCTGGGAAATTTGAGTCAAGCAATAATGGTCAACATGGTCAAGTAAATGGTGGGACACCAGAGTACATATTCATGTATGTCTATTGTTAAACTTCTTGAAACGATCTTTTTTTTTAATTCCTGGAACTTGGAATCTATACAGCTTCTTCCTTTATGTGATTTTTATCCTTTTACTTAAACTATCTTGAACAGACTCTATTCTTTACAATGCATTGATTGCTGAAACAGTCTTGGTCATAAGGGGGTCCATTGTCTTGTCTCTTCTAGGATTTCAGGTAAGATGCATTCTTTAGGTCAATAGTCCTTAACGCCCTTTGTCATAAGGAGAAAAGAATATGGAGGGATCAACACAAATGCAAATCAGTCCTTACTCTTGGGAAGACCACTGACAGCACGAACCCAACCGAAGCAGAGTCAACAGGTACACTTTCTGTAGCAAATATACTTTTCAGTCTTAATGGAGGACTGACATTCGAACAGCAGGAGCCCCTGGGATTATTTGCTACCCAAAGATAGCCTAGGGTTTCTCTCAGACAAAGCTAATAGTGAACATTTGAGGTATGAATGAATTCCTTCGGAGATTTTTATTAACTAGAGCATTACCTTGGCTGTTTTCGTCCTTGCATTTTCCAGAACTAATATACACTGTGGTGTTTGTAGAAATGTATTTAAAATGTGGTTCTAAACAGAAGAAGAAATGAAGGCTATGCAAACTGAAATAAGGAAAAATACACAACAGTGAACCAACAGTGAAGGGGAGGAAACCGGGACTCAAATCAATGATTTGGGGCAGAAGGAAGAAATAAACATTCAGCCAGAACAGAATGAAGAAACAAGAGTTCAAATAAATGAGGAGAGGCTGAGGAACCTCTGGGACAACTTTAAATGCTCCAACATCCAAATCATAGGGATGCCGGAAGGAGAAGAGGAAGAGCAAGACATCGAAAAGTGTTTGAAAAAATAATGAAGGAGAACTTCCCCAGTCTGGCAAAGGAAATAGACTTCCAGGAAGTCCAGAAAGTCCAGAGAGTCCCAAAGAAGTTGGACCCAAGGAAGCACACACCAAGGCACATCATCATTACATTACCCGAGATTAAAGATGAGGAGAGGATCTTAAAAGCAGCAAGAGAAAAGGGGACAGTTACCTACAAAGGAGTTCCCATCAGACAATCAGCTGATTTCGCCAAAGAAACCTTACCAGGCAAGACAGGGCTGGAAAGAAGTATTTAAAGTCATGAAAGTCAAGAGTCTACATCCAAGATTACTCTGTCCGGCAAAGCTACCATTTAGAATGGAAGGGCAGATAAAATGCTTCCTACATAAGGCAAAGTTAAAGGAGTTCATCATCACCAAGCCCTTATTATATGAAATGTTAAAGGGACTTATTTAAGAAAAAGAAGAAGATCAAAACTATGAACAGTAAAGTGACAGCTAACTCACAACTATCAACAACTGAACCTAAAACAAAAACAAAAACAAAAACAAAGTAAGCGAACAGCTAGAACAGGAGCAGATTCACAGAAATGGAGATCACATGGAGGGATATCAGTGGGGAGAGGGAGGGGGGAGATTGGGAGAAAAGATACAGGGAATAAGAAGCATAAATGGTAGGCACAAAATAGACAGGGGGAGGTTAAGAATAGTATAGGAAATGGAGAAGCCAAAGAACTTATATGTATGACCCATGGACATGAACTAAGGAGGGGGGGATGCTGGAGGGAAGGGGGGTGTAGGGCAGAGGGGAATAAAGGACAGAAAAAAATGGGAGAACTGTAATAGCATAATCAATAAAATATACTTAAAAAAATAAAATGTGGTTTATTAGTTGTACCCAGGACCTGTCAAACTGCAGTGATGAAAAAACTTTAAAGAAATTGCTGCACAGCTCCTAGCTACCCACAGTTACTGATAGAATAGGCCCTGTTGTGCCCTTTGGCTTATTAATAAGTTCTTTTGATCCAGTTACTTCCTATGTTAGTTGGGTTTAATGAAAATGCACTCTGCTGTTTGGGGATTTAGCAGCAGAAGAGAGCAAAAACAAAAACAAAAAATCATAGATGTACTAGTACCAGGTAGAGCAAAAACACTACACTAGACATATGGAAAGATTTCTGTCAGTAGGGATCCTAATGTCTTGTGTTCCAAGGCTCTAGTGCACTCTCTTTCCCATGCCTGGTCACTGATGACTCCTTTCCCTCTGATTAATGAATAAGCAGTTGTCTTTAGTTCAATAAACTGTGGATTGAAGGCAGCTGTTCTGCTATGAATCCCACGAGTGGTGGTGATGCCAAATTGGCTGTTAAATGAGGCTGGCAGGTAGTTTTCCTTGGGCTGTGAATTTCTGTGTCTCGTGTGATTTCCACTCTAGGTCAGGACTGGAGACAGCTACTTGAGGAGGGAGAAAAACTTTAGTCTGATGTGAGACTTCCAGCTGTACTGTGCTGTAAGAACTCATCAAAACAAATTCCTTTTTTTCTGTAAACCTTCATCTTCTTCGGCTTGTCATAGGGGCAGAGGTTCCTCTTTAAGTGGAGAGTCATGGACTAATTAGCTTTTCTGAATTAGCTTGTTACTCATGAAAAGAATGACTCAGAAATTAGTGAAGAGGCTTGTTTTCCCTGATGTGGAGTAACAGGACAATGTTTTATATTTGGCTATTTTCAATGCAGAGGACCAACTTTATGAAACACTTTACCTAACTAGCCAGAGCAACATAATGAAATTTCAGTTTTGCCTACCTTCGCACGGACAATAATAACTTTTGAGTAGGGGTATGCTGGTAAATATTTAACATGCAAGTGTCCAGGAAAAAAAATACAAACATCTGATCTATAGTATTGACTAATTTCTGTGGTGTAAGTATGCGCACAGTGGCCAATATCAGACCACCAACCTGACGCCATTTGAATGCAGAGCTGGAAACAAATGCTCACAATGGGCTTTTAGGAGCCAGCACTCTGGCTCCAACCTCCACTGCCTTCTAGAAATGGTTAGACCATGTACAACAAGGGTGACCCCTGCCAATTGCTTCAGAAGAATATCTGCTGCAGAGGAGAGTTAAGGGATATATTTCGATGATACCACTTTTACCTGTGCTTCCCCTTCATGACTTAAACACGAGCTGAGGAGAAGCTGCTTAATTTGATGTGATTCGTCTGGTCACTCCAGGTACATTGTATGTGCATTTTTTTATTCTGCAGTACTGAATTGTGGAAAGAACGTTGCATTGGAGTGTGCGTGGGGCCCATTGAGGGAAAGATCTTCCCTATATCTCCAGTTCTTCCAGTTATTGACTATTTAAGTCTTGGACAAATCGTATGTCACGCACCCTTTTGCCTGCCTCCCCAACAACGTAGGAATAAACAACCAGGCACCAGCCTCCTCCCAACCAACTCAAAAACAAACATATAGGGCTGTGCATTTTACCCTTTGTATCCTCAACTCTCCTCTCTCTCTCTCTCTCTCTTTTTGGAAGCTCAAACAATAGGGCATTGAATGAAAGACAGAAATAAGATATCAGCACACTCTCCAAGCCTGGAGCAAACTGCACAGCCTCCTCTGGAAGGATATCATCACTTTGACACTTAAAAATATCATGTACCGCATGGTGACTGTAGTTAACAATACTATGTTGTGCAGGGGTGGTCAAAAGTTAAGCTGTGTTTTCTAGATCTGCAGTGCATGTGGGAGGCCAGAGACACTGAGGCATTTACAGGCTATGTTGCCAGTGATAAGCCAAACCTCTGCTTCAGTGGGCCATCAAAATGGCTCCTTGTCAAAGTTTTAGGTCCCTAAACTTCACTGGTAATGTCCCTGAATGAAAGGCTCTATGGTGTTTGCCATTTTGTTCTCCCACCCCTTGGACAAAGTCCCTGAAACACAAACACTTCTGAAAGTATTAAGAAAACTGAAAGAGATGCCCCACCTGGGTGATTCCGATTGCCTGCAGAGGCTGGAATAGCCATCAGAAATGGATGCCCTCAGCCACTTGCAGCCCTTCATGGGCATCAGTGTTTGTTCTCCGAGTCAATGTAGATTAGGTGCATCAATTCCTGTAGCAGCCAACCGTCAGTTAATGTCTCTGTCCCTTATGATAACTGACTTGAGTATAATCAGCAGGTGAACACACTCTTTATCATTGTCCATCTTTCTAAGCTGCTGTGTATTGATTTTCAGTCTCTGAGCTGGGGCAAAACAGCCTTGAACGCTAAGTGATTTTTCTACTCTGCCCCTTTCTTCAATCCGTTCATTTCTTCATCAGATAATAAATGTGGAAGGTGTGCTATGGTCCAGAGATACTGCCGTTTAAAAAAAAATAGACCAGTAACCCTACCCTCCTGGACTCCCCCTATGGGAGGACAATAAAAAATAATAAGATAATAAATACATAGGTTAATGTGAACAAAATAAATAATATCCATATTATGTCAGATGGTGCTAAGTGCCATAGACACAAGGGGGAGGAAGAATTGGGGGAGGGATTGTGCGTAATGGTCATAGTTAAAGGGGGTTTGATTGCTAACGAAGACTCAAGGACTCTAAATGACAGTGCTTACAAATCTGAAGTTTGTTACAGGAAAAGGATATGATAGAGAAAGAGTATTAAAGTGAGGATATGCATCATAGCCACAGACTTTCATAGCAAGAGGTCTGGAGAGGTTGGGATGGGGCTCTATTGTCCTCTGCCTGTAAGGGCTGTGGCAGGATGCACTCTCGCTTTCTGATCAGGAACCAGAGATGTGTAGACAGCACCCCTGGGAAACGGAACCCAGAATGCAGTCTTGGCTGGGGTTTACGATATTTTCCTAGAATGTCTATATACATATCCCTGCTCTGTAACTGGACAACAGAGATCCGACCAGGTGCAGATCATCAATGTCACTGTCACCAATAAACAATGCTGACAAGCTGGAACCAACTTCCCCGGACTTCAAAGCCATGGATACACTGAAAAACTATTAATTAATAGATTTAATGACTCGGCCAGGGGTCAGTGCCATACAGATGGATTTCTTATTTCAGTGGAAAGTTAGGCTAATTCTAGGCATGCAGCAATCAACTGTCACAGCACAGATACTAAATATCAACTCAGGGAGGGCTTAATGAGAAGGTGCCATTGAAGCCAGAATCTCAAGGTGAAGATAGAGCTAGCTACGTAGAAATCTGGAGGCAGCTTTTTCCTTCTTTAAGGCAGTGAGATTGGCAAGTGCAAAGGCCCTGAGGCACGATAGTGTTCGGGGAAAAGCAAGGGATCTCTGAGGTCAAGGCTAAATGCATGATGGGGAAACTGACTAAATGATCTCAAAGACATGAGCAGATGCTGGGTAGAAATTTGAATCACGTGGTCTCTGAAATGTTTCTGGCTTTTGCCTTGCTGTTTCTTTCACATTGCAATGGAATATGGCAGTCCATTAGAACAGGAATTCTTCACCTGGGAGTCTATGGATAGAATTCAGAAGACCTGTAAATTTAAGTTTCAAAAAAAATCTTTATTTTCACTAACCTCTAACTGAAATTGAGCATTTCTTTCTGTTTAGGAATGCAGGCAACCAGAGTGGTATTATTAGCGGTACTTGTAGCTCTGCCATCCATAGATCTCACATATGTTTTCATAGCTCCAGGTCAAAGTTGAATATTTTCACATCGATATTAAAACTCTGAAGGCTCTGGGGAATTCTGATGTCTTTCAGAGGAGACAGTCCTGACTTTGTAAAATGAACTATGGAAGTTCAATTCCATTTGCAATAATGTATCTCTATAGATTGGGTTTTCAGCATTGGTAACCATTAAAACAAATGAAAAGTGATGTTGATTGGATAGCCAACATAATGTGCCTCCAACCTTTCAAAGACAATGCCACAGTTTAATGTTCTTTTTGAAGCTAAGCAACGACAGCCTTCACACAAAAAATGGCTTTTAAAAAAAATCCCCTAACTTGCACACATGTGTTGTATTTTATTTTATTTGTTATTTGGAATGATTACAAAAGCAGTACTAAAATTAGTATGCCATAAATGTACTCATTTCATTTATTCTTTAATATTCATTGTGGTATACTTTCTGTACAATTCATAGAATTTTACTGGCTGCAAAAAAAAAAAAAAAAAAGACTTCAGCAAGAACATTTCCTATTAGCTGTTCCAAACAGATATGCAAGGTCTCTGGGATAACAGCTGGTATCTTGAGAAATTGAATTTTCCAGTGCCAGGTAAGGTTGATGAGGTATTAGCTCCTGAATGGAATATATCACATAAGATTTGACAAGCTTGAATTAATACCTAATGTTCTCGGAAAGGGGCGGGAAATGATTGGAGAGCAATCAGGGAGCACTCCCAAAGAGGCCATAGATAACGTAAAAGCAGATAAATATGAAAATACACCACATTAGCAGGTCACAAATGGACTGGCATCAGCTCATTATTGCTCAGGGTAAAATGCTTAAGGAGATGTGTGAACACAGCAGGGAACCGGCACCTCTGCTGATTTTTCCCTTTCAGGTAACCACAGATTTGTTTATAGGGCTTGGTTATTCAGAAATGCTTTTGGCTGAAGGCTGTATTTAAATAAGAAGAAGGGCTTGCTCTGCCATGCCCACTATGCTGAGAAACATGTGCCCCTAGGTTCTGTTTCACTTATTGATCGGGGTCTAACCTCATCAGGCCATCGTTTAAGTTCCATGATGACAACCAACATTTAATCCTGCAGACCTTCCTCCACCCTGCACAATGCAGTGGCATCTTCTGGGGTCCTCTTGGGCTCACTGACTTCTTGGGCCTGCAGGTGTCCTCAACTAGGGATGTATATAACCCCCCTCCAGGGCATAGCTGGCAACGTCAAGAGATATTTTTAGTTGTCTTAATTGGACGCTACTTGCTTCTAATGGGTAGAGGCTAGAGATCTTGCTAAACATTCTACAACGTTCAGGACAGCCCCCACAACAAAGATCCCTGGCTCAGAACATGAGTAGTGCCAAGGGTGAAAGACCCTAGTATAGAGGGAGGTGCATATAACTGCCTTTTAGTGTCAGGCCTGCAGACAGAAGGGGTCTTGAAGAAGGAGCACTCTGGCCAGGTAGAGAAGGGAAGTAAAGATATATCATTTTGTGTTGTCACATGTTTTCCAAACATGACTCTACTGTTGACTTCAGGTTGTTTCATGGATATTACTCATTTCTGTCCCGCTTTCCTCTTTCCTGTGGATAAAAAGGGGTAGCCATGATCAGGGAAGGTTACAGAAACACCCTGGTACCATCCACAGAAGCACCCACACTGGGGGTTCATTTGCTCAATTAATCTTGTGTTAAAATCTTGATATATCATAATATTGATCTATTGTATATCCATCATACCATATATTGTCATCCTCCTTCCAATTAATATTATTTTTAGCTCCTATCCAAATAACAAACTTGAATGCAGTCATAACTCACATGGTGGAGAGCAGCGGGTTGATAAAACGGTTTTCAAACAATATTTTAATGCTGACCTAAACTTAGAGGTGGTCCCACTTGCCCCATAAAAAGAAAAGGCCATTTTGGGACAATGAAAGTGGGTGGAAAACAAGAAGGCACATTTTCATAGAGTTTCGAGACAGAGAAATGGGACTGAGACTAAACCTACGGCAGACTAAAAAGCAGAGCAAACTTGTAATGAGTGGCTGCCCCTAATTGCCCCTTGTGGTCCCTCTTCCCACCATAGAGTCCATGACTCATTGATCTAACAATCTCAGGGTCTACTGGCTGCTAACTATTCCCCCTCTGATATTTGCTATTGGAAGCCCAAGATAATTTTCTAGCAACGTATTTGGAGATTCTGGGAAACAGAAAAGTCCACAAAATACAAAGGAATAGCTTCTAATGTCACGCTTTTGTAGGTTGTAAAAACAAATATTGGGGCAAAGTGGCACATTCAGAGAATTGCTCCCGAGGGCGTCCACTATCTCTGTCCCCTTAAGCAGCATGGCTGACTCTTGCTCTCTGACCGCATTCCTTATGAATCATAAAAGCAGCCCCATGGCTGTAAATGCCACCTTTATACCCACAACTTCCAAACACAAGAGCTGCAAAGTGACCGTTTGATTTGGCAATCATCAGTACAATAGTTGAACTGTAGCTCAGCTTCGTGGAGTTTGAAATGTGATTATCATGGGTTGGAAACAAATGGTAGGTGAGGAAGTGGATTTGGAGACGGCTGCTCTTTCAAGAAGAAGCCAGTGATAAAGTCCAGGGGAAGGGAAGCCTTTGGCTCATGTCTTAAGGAAGATGTCTCTGATACCTGTGTCACATCCACTTGGCCTACCTCTGATTTCAGCTGCGGCTGAGATGAGCAATTCCTTGCACATCTAGACTCCACTTGCATTCACAAGGCCCCACTTCAAGCACACATCTTTCTGCGTTCTCTTCCAGGTCTCTTCTAACACCTTGGAACCTGACTAGACCCATGTAGGAGCACAGCCCTGGAATATGAGAGGGTGACCCCAGGGACTATCCTCACTATCAAGGAAGGACACTAATGTATGAATGCTCCAAACTTCCATCTTTAGCAGGAGTCATTTTTTCTGTTTCTCTGGTGAAATGGAGCCCACACTTTACACAGCAGTGACTTTGAAAATGCACCCTGATCTGGGCTTTTCTTCTTCCCTGTCCCACTCTCCCCACTCACTCGTTTATGCCTGATTACTATGGCTAAATGCTTTTGCTTAGATCTCGTCATTACCTGTACTGAATGAGCTCTTGGCTCTGCAGCCTTGGAACTTCAGAGTTTTACTGAGCATATTCACATATTATATCAAATACCCTCTGTGGATACTGAGTAGCATCTAGCCCTTCTGAGCTCCCCTGAACTGCCAGGGCTGAAAGACTAGAAATATTTCCCAGATTCCTGGCCATCAGGGTTCCAGTTTCATTCTGTTAATGAGACCACAATCTGGAAAGCCATTATCTTCCAGTGGTGGTTGAAGGAAAGTGACAGTAGCCATAGATGCATCTTTGAAAATTGGTTACTTTAGCACTGCAGGCATCTGAGGTCATTCGTGGCAGTTCCTGTGACTCCGGTACTCTTTGATCAATCTCCCTGACTTTCATTCCTACAACCCTTCCAGGAGTTGTCTAGGCCTCTAATCCCCTATGGCAAACCCCTTCCTGTTTAAAATACCTAGAGTGGTTTATGTTTTTATAGCCAAACCCTGACTGATACACATACATTATCTAATTTTATTGAGAGAAAGGTCTAACAATTTGATTTGCCAGTGTTGATGGTTAATAGGTGAAGGAAAGATAATAAGATCCTGCTCAGTTAACAAAGCGAAGGTAATTTGCGAGATGTTACAACAATAAAACCAATGCATTACAATTAGAAGTCAAGGTAAAAATCAGTTAAAGAGGAAGGGGTCCTTGATGATGAATACTCTCTTGTCTTCCAAGGGATGCCAGCCTGTATCAAACTAATGGATATAAAACAGTGCAGGTTTTAAAGTTGAGAAATTGAAACCCTCTATGTGTCCATGCAAGTGAATGAAAAAGGAAAGATGAGCCAACCGTGAAAACCTCATTAACATGCACACTGTGGCCATGTGATCTGACTTCTTGTGGGCACCGATGCAGAGATACTGGGAATTGTGTATACTGCGTGGTGCTGTGAAGTGGAAAGTACAATTTACCACAAAAATTAAGAAGTCTCGGTGACACTACAGTTCATAAATCTGTCAAATGACGCTTCCTTGACAGATCAAGAAGGTAGCATTTTAAGGATAGTTTTGGGGGTTTTAAAATTTTCTTTTAGCTCTTTGGCATGCTGGAGAATAAGATGAAGTAAAATAATGCCCTAGTCAGGAGTCCAAATGCTTGAACCGTGTAAAGAATGAACACAAGTTAATATGTTTCTAAGGTAGCCAAGTGCTCAGTAGTCTCTATAGATAGCTTTTTTGGGCACTATTTGCCCAGAGATTTGAGGCAAAAAATTTTAGCCAATGATTCTAATTGATAATCTGTGATTTTGGTAAAATATGGAGGGCAGACTTAAAGAACATATCTCCATAAAAGACGTGCAGACTAGTCAGGGTTCTCTAGAGAAACAGAACCAACACCTGCACGTATGCGCTGTGTATATACTCACACGATTATAGAGACCCAGAAGAGCCGGCGATGGAGCTCTAGTCTGAGTCTGAAAGTTTGAGAACCATACAGGAGATGCTATTGTTGCAGTCCAGAAACCTGCAGGCGTGAGACCCAGGAAGAGCCCATGTTCCAGTTCAAGTCTAAGGGCTGGGCGGGGAAGAAAACCCCAATGTCCCAGCTCAAAGGTGGAGACAGAAGTCCATCTTGCTGGGAAGAGAATTCGCCTTTTTGTTCTATTCAGGTCTTCAACTGATAGGATAAGACCTAACCACATCAGGGAGGGCAATCTGCTTTACTCAGTCTACCCATTCAAGTGTTAATCTCATCAAGAAACACAGACACACCCAGAATAATGTTTAATCAAATGCTTGGGCATCCTACCTGTGGCCCACTCAAGTTGACTCGTACAATTAGCCATCACAGTGCTGTGAAAGGGAACACAATTTCTGGCTAAGAGCATGCAGGACAGATGTACGAGTATATATTCATTTGACAAACATTTCCAAGGCCAAACTCAGGAACAGCTCCTGTTTCAGCTGCTAGAGATACAAAAGACAGTGACCTTTTCTGCAGGGCTCCTCTATGCCGCTAAGAGGACCGGACAAGATTTGGAAAATGGTGCACTGCAATGTGGTAGAGGTGTGTACAGGATACGGAGGGCGATGGAGATGGGCTCTTGGAAGAGATGATACCTGATCTGTGTCTTAAAGGACCAGCAACATTTAGCTACACAGAGAAGAGGATAAAAACTTATGTGAAATGATAGAGGTGAGAAAAAGAATGGCACATTCTGAAAACTACAAATAGCTATCATGAGAATGAAATAAAATGATAGATTTAAGCACCAATGAAATAATGGCTCTAAGCACCAATATTTGGCATTCAGTAAATGTTAACCCTTGTCTGTCTCCCCCCTTTCCCTTGTAGTTGCTGTACATTCTATGGGGAAACCAGGAGATTTTCAAATGTCAGACAACATTTGGGTAACAGAGAAGTACTTCCATGTAATTCACTACAGTTAAATAAATCACTGCTGCCTTGTAGAAACTGCACCTTAACAGATGCTTCTGAGTGAATTTATTCATCGTATCAAGCAGAGCTTTGCAATGTGGGATGCTTTTCAGAAGCCCCTTTTGGGTGAACAGATTGTGTTACTGCTGGGGGAATTCACAGGAATGAGGCAATCACTGTAATTCAAACAATTTCTCCTCATTTAAGAGCACCACCTGTTTACGTTAGCGCTGACATGATCCATTTATGGAGGATCCTAGCACAGTTGTCTGAAATTTTTGGCTGTCAAATGGTCATCAGAACTGAGTAGGCTCTAATAGCAAGCAAGATCCTTCTGATCTCTTTATCAAAACCTTTACTAAACAGCCATCATGCTTGAGTTCAGTTGGCTGGCTTGTGTGTAATACTACAATGTGAGAAAAGCGTGGCCTCATTTACTTTTTTTATTCATTGAGCAGCATTATTCAAATGCCTACCACACTACGCTAGTACTAGGAACACAGGGATAAATAAGACATCCTTTCAAAGAGTTCTTAATCTAGCAGGAGAGAAAGATACATAAACACGTGATTGCAGCAAAATGGGATTGTTCATACAATATGTACAGAGATGAGGATGTATGAGAAAGGAGTCCTTGAACTGGGTTTTTAATGTAGAAAAGGCAGAGAAAGAAGGAGGAAAGAAACGTTAGATAATGAGGACAACATTGTACCAGAGGAGAGGAGTATGACACAATGTATTCTAGTCTGAAGAAAGAAGTTAGCTTATGTGGTTGTACCATGTTGAGAAAGGACAGACGATGTTGGAAAAGCAGGCCAGGACCCAGTCATGCCCAGGAATTCTGTGTGTCTGTGTGTACATGAGTGTGCACACGACACTTCCTTTGAAGCGTGAACTGGGTTAACATCTTACCTTTGACCTCCATACACCACATAGTTATAGTGGGTGCTCTGTCTGCCTCATAAACATTGCATTTTCTTGAACACATCATTATAAGAAAGTAATAAATTCTTTGTAGCTTGGCAAGGTGACAAAGCTGTTCATCATAACTTCCTGACAATCCATCAAACTCCCCATTTAACTTTCACTTTTCCTTCTCATCTCTTACTTAGAAAGTTACTACATGTTGAATGGAGCCCAACTTGGCCTGTTTTCTTCGATGCGATTGAATCTGAGAATAATAAAGGGACATTTCCAGCAAACATATTAAAGACCAATACATGTATGAAATGGAAATGTTGTCAATTATGGTGACGGTGCTGGTGATGACAAAGATGATGACAAAGATAACATTTTACTTCTCACTTTTTCTGATTTGACGATTATAACCACCACGTTCAATGAAATGCAAGTGCTGTATAAAGGGCAGAGTTCTTTGCAAATGTCAAGTATTATTGGGGAGGGGGAGGATGCATGGTCACCTCCTTTGTTTAATACATCTCTGCAGCCAAGGACTATTCGTTCTTGAAATCAGAGGTTGACCACGAAATTAAGTGGCTGGCAATGCTGATTTATGTGTATCTGAGGATTTAATTATGTTTTGCTATTTCTGCATTTCTGGCAAAAGTGTAGCTGTAGAGCATGGTTTGTTAATCTGTACACATGTGCACTGCAGCTGGGGTTTAAATAAAGCCCCTTTATTTCATTTCTTGCCAAAATGGAGCTGTAGCCATCTTTTTGAGTCCAGGGAAAATATAAACAGACTCATCCCAGAGGAGTCCAGTTTGTAATGTCATCAAATAACACTACCCTGGGACCTTTCTCATTTACCAACTGTCCATCCCACGATTAAGAGTCACCTGGGGCAGGTTCTCTCTTTTAGAATCACTGAGTCACAAAATCTCCCTCCTCTGCTAGGCGTTTTATAGCCCCACAGGAAAGAGGCTCAGATAATGAGTTTTGACTCTTCCGGATTACTGTATCTGCTCATTTTCTAACAGCCTTCAAAGTTCTGGACTTTGGGTTTCCCACAGGGTCACTGCCAGTGTAATAGACTCTTGACTGAACACTTTTGGTGACCAGGCCTCGCTGGAAAGCTCCCACCTGTCAAGAGTATTCCATTCTAGCATACAGATTAACTGTTGTCAGATTTATAGTTGGTAAATTGTTTAAAGGTCACCTGAGATTTCTGGTCCTGAGCTTTACAATAAAAACTGCAAATTACCTTTAGGGTCCAGCATGATTCTGGAAGGCTACAGAGAGTTGGGGTGGAGAGACAGTGCATCGAGTGGACTGATTCATTTCTGTTCTTTTGCAAATATCACACCAGTATCAGCAGTTTTAGGCCATTTAAAGGAAGCTCTCAAGTGTCAAGTCTTGGGTAGCTTCTCCTGGTTTGCAGGTTTATGGCTACTATCACCTGGTGCTGAAAAAAAATCCTTTTTCTTTGAATGAGCTGTACGAAGTGTACATTGTCAACTTTTCTTCAAAATCCTCTGCTTTGTGCAGATGACTAGACTACTCAGCATTTCTTTGTGGGTATGTGACAGTGTGACCAGTGGAATGTAGACAGAAGTGGGAAGCGCCGCACTCAGGCCTGACTCATCAAAACCTCCGCTGTGGTCCTCCATATTCCTCTTCTGGCAAGTTGGGAAGGAGGGCGCCCCATGGAGGATAATTTGGGAGCTACACCTTGAAGATAATGCAGCCACAAGGTGGAAGGGGTTTGAGTCCTCAATCACCACTTTGAGAAACGCTGCATGACTGCTTGCACTACATTGAAATTTTATATGAGTAAGAAGTAGGCCATGACTGTATTCAGCCACAAAAATTGGGGGATGTACCTCTTAAAGCAGCTAGTGTTACCTTGTCTCATTGGTGGTATGAGGGACTGAGTGTTGCGTAGACTTGGTTAATGCTGGAAGGGGAGTTCTGCAGTAGGAGGAGGGCAGACAAACAGAAGGGACTCCGTGGCTAGGGAATTCCATCTGAATGCTCTATATACTTGCCTAGGTATCACAATAATACCTGGGAGGCTTATGACAAATTCAAGTCCCAGAGCTCTACACATTCAACAGAGCTGGAAACAGGCCCAGAATACACATTTTCATCATTAGCCTACATGACTTTTTTGCAGGTAGACTAGGAAGGCAATTTCGAGAAACGGGGAGAACATGGTCTCTCACAGTGCTAAAGAGATGTTTGTCAAATGAATAATTAAGTGAACAAGAAGCAGGAGAAGAGAGAGTGAAAATGAGATTACAAATGGGGAGATGTGAACAAAGAAGCAAACAGCTGGGGTGATCCTAGCCCTGAGGCACATTAGGAGGTGGGGACATTTTGTCACAGGTGGCTGTGGCTGATGATGGTTGACAAGGCATATGGAGGGTGCTCCTGCACTTGCCAGCCCTAATTTCCCAGGGGAAGCCCTTTGTTTTGAGGAGCCTGCTTTTCATCAGGCCTTTATGTACATCCTGCTGTCACCGTCCTCTAACAAGCTGCTCCTCTGCTAGAGACATTTTCATGGCTAATGGCATCGACTATTTTGGAGATCCTGGGGGCAAGAGAAAACAGGGACCACTGTGTAGATGGGTTTAAATCGGTCGCCACGTTCCAGCTTTTGCTCATTTGCAGCACACATTTAATTTAAGCCAAAGAGATGAGATTTCTCTGGTCCTGTAGCCTTATCTTGCTTTCCTGATGCCCAGGTAATAAGGGTCCTCCTTTGCTTTGCGGAAATAAATACCATTTGGTCATTAAAGCGGGTGAGGGAAAATCTACCCAGGGCCCTTATGGTGCTAATGACCAACCAGGCTCAGGCAGAGAGCAAAGGGATTAAGCTAACAGGTCAGGATGCAGTGCACCTGTGGCACTGTGAGCAGAAACCACTCAGAGGCTGGATGTGAAAGATGCAAATGGCACAGTGTGAGGATAGGGTACCTGGACAGGGTACCACCAGCTAGACTGAGAGCTCCGGCAGGCTGCTTAAGTACTCCTATGGGCATACAGGTGTTACATTGTACAAACCTTTCCCACCACCCTGTCATATAGACCTCATGTGGTTCCTGGTAAATCCTAATAAGTTCCCTTCAAAATAAATAAAATGCCTTTATGTCTGAAGGTCACCAGTTGATTATTCATATTGTATCTGTAAGAATTTGAAGTGTGCTGGCGTGTTGGATCAAGGTTCCTCCAAGAGAGTCAATTAGAATTAATCTTTACTTCTTAGAACATTATGATGGATGTATTGTCATTATAATATCGCATCAATCCATAATACCAAGGGCAGTGTTTAATGTGTGGCTTGTGTTGTACAAAGTACTTTAATATGTACACTTATTTAATTTGAACAACAATCTTGTGAGACCAAGAACTTCACTCTATCAGGTTAGAGTCAAGGAAAGTGAGTCTTAGAAAAGTAAGAAACATGCCCAAGTTTTCAAACCTAGTAAGCAGTAGAGCATTGGGACCTAAGCCTGAAGGTAATTGCTTTAGTATCAACATTTCTTTTTAAAGCATACTATGCTAAGTGAAATTAACCAGACAGAGAAAGACAAATACTGTATGATTTCACTATATATGAAATCTAAGAAAAAAACACCCCAAACTTATAGAAATATAGAGTAGAAAGGTGGTTACCAGGTGTTTGGGGTAGGCGAGTGGGGGGCAATGGAGAGACGCTGGTTGGAGGGTGCCGTGCTTCAGCTATAAGATGAATAAGCCTGGAGGTCTACTACACAGCATGGCGACTATAGCTAGTAATACTGTACTGTGTACTCGAGATTTGCTACGAAATTAAAACTTAGGTGTTCCACACACCACACATGCACACACACACACAGGGTAGCTCTGTGAGGTGATGACTGAGTTAATTAACCTGATTGTGGTAATCATTTCACAGAGCATACATATGTCAAATCATCACATTGTACACTTTACATCGTGTCACTCTATCAGTTAAGTATACCTCAGTAAAGCTGAGAAATATAAACTCTTTAAATATATTTTGCAGCTAGCTTTTATTGGGGGACATATAATGAATATCGTATCCTTTAATCTTCCCAACAGCCCCATGGAGTAAGCTGTTGAGTTGAAGGGAACAAGGGGTAGAGAGATTAAGTGACTTGCCCAAGATCATACAGCTCTTAAGTAAAACAGAGCTGTGATATGTTGATCCCAAGGGTTTCCAGCGTAGCTTTTAACAGCTCTTCTCTGCTGACGGTCATGTAAGTCAAGCTGCAGTTTGGAGCTCCCAAATGCTGATATCCAGTCTCCATTTGCCTGGCCTGTCAACCTGTTATACTTACCACTGAAGAAGGGCATCCTTTATTATTGAAAACTCCAGTCTCTAAGTTGTCGATACTGCTGAAGTGACGAGGCCCTGGGGTGCTCGTATGAGGGGCCTGGGAGATTAATTTTGGTGGCAATGCTGGCAGAAGAGAATATGAAATGGTGGATGCTTCTGAGATTTAAAATAAATTGCCGTGTGTGTTATTTCCTTCTCATAACACTCTTCGGAACTGAATAAAGGAAAGCTATGGGATGCCCACTCCAGCCCCAGTGCTGTCGCGAGAGTGATAAAAAGCCTTGTCTGAACTGGGGCCAAGCATATATAGAAATATTCATGCAGCCAGCATCAAATGGGAGAAAAGTTCAATCGTCTTTTTTTAATGGATTAACAGTTGACTTTAAGAAAACCCTATTATGACCATTACTAAAATTCAAGAATTATAAAGATTTTTGTACTTTTTAAAATTGTTTTTGTCTTGTTTTGTTTTACTAAGATATTTGAAAACAAATCCCACCATCAATCTTGTTTCATCCTTACATAAGTTGAGCATACCTTTTTTAAAACTGGGCATTTTCTTATGTAACTATGGTGTTATTATCTAATTCATTGATACCATCCAAAATCTGGTCCATAATTAAAATTCCTGAAATGTCAAAAAAAAAAAAAAAAAGGAAGAAAACCCTTCTGACTTTTGACTGCAAGAAGACCAGGAGGAGAGACTGTGCTGAGGACCTCATACCAAGGATGAGGACTGACGGAGAACTAGTTGTGTATCTGCAATCAGCAAAAAAATAGACATAAAATTCTTTCCAGGAAGGCCCCAGCTTCCTCATGTCAAACTGGGATGAAAAAAAATCACCCACATAGGACCCTTTTTAACACTGTTGAAAAGCATTTGCTTTGAAATGTAGCATGGCATAGAGCCGGCCTGCCCGATATGTGACTATAAGGGTAAAAGACACACCACGTTTCAAAGACTTAGAAAGAAAAAATGCCAACTATCTCCTTGATAAGCTTTTCATACTGATTACATTGCCAAAGTGATAGTACTTTTTTGATATATTGCACTAAATAAAATGTTATTAAAATGAATTTTACCTGTTTAATTTTGCTTTTCAAATTTTGACTACTAAAAGATTTGAAATTACATATACGCCTGTCATTATATTTCTATTGGAAGGTAGTGGTCTAGACTCTGAACGTGGGCTTTGATGTCTAACAACATTAAACTGAAAGTATCTCTGCCGTTCACTTGCCGTGCAACTCTGGCAAGAGAACACCTATCTGAGCTTCAGTTTCCACTTGTGGAAAATAGGCAAACTAATACCTCTGCTTTAGCATGATGATAAAAACAATGATGGTTATTATGATGGCAAAAAAATGGGCATATTGAATGTGGCTGGCAGAGTGGCCCACACTAGATAAATAATTAGTTTTTTCTACCCTTCCCTCTCACCACTAATTTTTAAAACTTGACAGAAATGATTTTGAATTTTCAATCTTATAACCCAGCAAACTACCATTCAAGTGTAAAGAAAAATAAAGACATTTTTGGATATGCAGGGACTCATGAGACATTTTAAAACCATTACTTAAAGATGGATACCAACAGAATGAAAATATGAGTCAAGAGAGGAGAAGACGTGGCACAAGAATAACAGTCGTGCCCTAGCTGGTGTAGCTCAGTTGGTCTGAGTGTCATCCTGTAACTGAAAGATTGTGGGTTAGATTCCGGTCAGGGCATATACCTAAGCTGCAGGTTTGATCCGCGGTCTGGGTGCATACAATCTCCAGCTGGGCATGTACGGGGGGCACCCAACCGATGTTTCTCTCTCACATCAATGTTTCTCTCTCTCCCTTCCTCTCTCTCTCCCTAAAGGCAATGAAAAAATGTCCTTAGCTGAGGATCAACAAAATTAAAAAGTAAAAAAAAAAAGAAAGAAAAAAAAAGAATAACAGTGGTAACAACAAAAAAAAAAACAACAGAAAAAGATATTGGTAACTGTATATGATTATAGATGCAAAAATAAACTGGCAATACTACTAATAATATAATCTAGGTTCTAAAATTCTAGATGTTGAAAGGGAGACGAAAGGGAGAGGAGGAAGGGAGATTTCTGTTTGGCTCCAGAAGAGGATTTAGAAAGTGATTCATTGAATAAAACTAAAATACTATAATTATAAATATACTTTTGTTAAAAATATAAGAGTATCAAGTAGCAAAATAGAAAAATAATGAGTATTTCTAGGTTACTAGAAGAAAATTAAGTAGAATGAGAATAGTTAATAGCATAGCAATAGGCAAGGAAGTAAAAAGAAACAAAAAGTGATGATAACTAGAAAAAATGAAATACAGTGGCATGAATAAATTGAAGAATATTAATAACTGCATTAAATTAGATAGGTTAAATGTACCTTTTTTGAAAAAAGAAAAGGAAAAACTTAAGACTAGTTAAAAATTTTAAAAATCCAGCTCTGTGCCCTTTACAAGAAATAACCTTAAAACAAAATAACATAGAAAAATGAAAAAGATGGAAAAGAGGTATCATGAAATGCTAAAATGAAAAACAACAAAGAATGAAAGTGCAGAAATATTAATATTGTTAAACATAAAATTTAAAGTCAAAAGTAGTAAAAGTTCAAATTGACAATAAACACATTTCTTAAAAAGACATAACAGTGGTAAACAATGGAATTTTTGAAATATATGAAGGAAAACCAAATGGAAATAAACAAATTCCTAAGTATATTTTCAAATTTAACACAACTGCCAATATCCAAAACACAAAATCATCGGTATCTAGAGCTTTTAATAGCACATTTATGAAGCTTAACTTTTTATGTTTTCGTAACCAACAAACTGAAGATAATATTCTTTCCAAACATGTATAACCACAAGTTCTTCAAAGCAGAAACCAGAGGCCATATTTTGTGATCACAATGTAATAAAATTAGTAATTAGTGACAAAACAAAAGCCAAAATAACTCAAATTATTCTTACAATGAAGTAGAAAACAAAGCAAATTATAAAATCAATCAGGGTTAATGAGAGTCCTACAAAAAACAAAATGTGGGGTACAGCCAAAAAAGTACTTGAAGAAAAATATACACTTAAAAATACATTTCCTAGAGAAGTAGAGAAAATGAAATTAGCAGTGAAATCTAAAATCCAATAAAAGAACAACAGAAAAATCTTTAAAAAGTAGAAACAAATATAAAGATAAAGCAGATGTTCATGGTATTTTTCTAAAAAATTATAGAATTGATCAATAGTACACAAACTTCATTCTTTTAAAAGATCTCCCAAATCATGTATCCTCTGGCAAGTCTGATGTCAAGAAAAACAGAAGACATAAATAGATAATCATACACTCAGGTGCCGTTTTTGCGTATTTATATTTATAATGTAAAACCATAGAAAAAGTATTATAAGAGAAGGACTGAAAGAATATATAACAGTTTGTAAGAAATGATGGCCTTACCTCGATCAGTGTGGCTCAGTGGATTGGGTGTTGTCCCATAAACCAAAACGTCTCCGGTTCAATTCCCGGTCAGACCACATGCCTGGGTTGCAAGTTTAGTTTCCAGTCGGGGTGTGTGCAAGAGGCAACCAACCTATGTTTCTCACTCATATCAGTCTTTCTGTCCCTCTCTTTCTCCCTTCCTTCCCCTCTCTCTAAAAATAAATAAATAAAATTTAAAAAAAGAAATGATTGCCTTTGGGGGTGTTGATGAAGAGGTATGGGCAGTGGTTTCAGTACTTTGATGTTTAACTTTTCAGTGCTGTCCAGTAGAACTTTCTGTGGTGAGGGAAATGTTCTGTATCTGTGTTGTCCCATCCAGTAGCCACTAATGACCTGTAGCTTTCAGGCACTCGAAATGTGGCTAATGTGACTGAGGAAATGAATCTTTAATTTTAGTTAATGTTTAATTTAAATAGCCACATATGACTAGTGGCTACTGTGTCGGACAGTGCAGCTCTATATACTTTTGTATCATTTGAAAAAAAAAACCCTAATTTTTTAACAATAAAAATGCCTGCCTCTGTTATGGTTTAGGTTAATGACAAACCACCCTAAAAACCTGTGACTTAACAAGTGCTTATTTCATATGACACATGTCCATCATGAGTTGGCTGGTGGGCTGTGCCCCACGCCTTGTCATCCCAGGACCCAGGCTGATGAAGCCTACACCTGGAGCTTCACAAGTCACCATTGCGAGAGAAAAGAAATGATACATGGTCTTGCGGTAGCAATTTAAAGCCTCTCTCCTGGAAGGAATTAACACACAGATCTTTTTGAATTTCATTGTCCGAAGTGAGTCTCACGGCCACCCTGAGCCTCAAAGGATGGGAAAACAGAAACAGACTGTGTGTCCGGAGGGAGGAGAACAGCTCTAATGTCTGCCACATTTGCAAAGTTTCTTTTTAATTAAGAAAGGAAGAAGAAAAAGCCAAGTGAGAAAACTGGAGCTCTACATTTAGGAAAGCTTCATCAGTATTTGCAGGTTACTCGCCTACTCCCTTCCTTATTTGAGTAAAGAATGGTCATCTTCATTTATAGAACCGGGGCATTTAGAATATGCTGAAAAGGTACGCTGGGGCTTCTACAGCTGTTTTGGCTGAGTACCTGAGGAAATGTTTCAATAGGAGTTAACATTTCTTATCTGGTAGTCAGGCTGATACTAAATACGTATCTATTTTTCCAAATGATGTTTTATTTCAAGGAAATATACAAATTACTGATAATACTATGATTAATGATATTTCTGCAATGGTGTGCACATGTCTTATAGCACGATGGTAGGATATGCTTTTCATGGCATTTAGAAAATTGGTAGAAGTGAGAATTTACTGCTCATTTCTACTCTTCAGTGACTGCAAATGAAAGTAGTGTCATATAAGAAAGTATAAAATACTCATTGGAAAAAATGTGAAGGTAAATGAACCAGAAATTCGGGCCACGCTAACTCTAAAGGATGAGTCTCTGAGTCCCCATAAGAACTGATTTTGCTTACTCTGTGCAGGTTTAAGTCTGATAAGGAGTTAATGTGAGGGGAATAAAAACCACTTTATCTATGGAAACCTTGCTTTATCTTGTTGGAGTCTAGGCACTAATGGGAAAATAAATCCACTCCCTGAATACATTACTGACTATTCCATTCAGAACTTATAAAAGAGGAACATCTTGCTTTATCAGTGACTGCTTCCTGCATCTGTCCAGTACCTAGCACATTGCTTAGCCTGGGTAAATCCTAAATTCATGTGGTGATATCATTTAACCCTCCCTTATGCTGTTGAACTGTGTGTGAAATTCAGCATGTTTCAAACCAGGCCTATGTGAGAGCACATAACCCTTTGAATAGGAATAAATTACCTGAAAGAGTGAGTTGAAGCGCACTCAACAGACACCCCCAAGAACACACCTGTACTCAAAGTTAGGTTTACTGAGCTTGTTGCCGCAAGAACTACTATCTCTCAAAAGAATTAGGAGCATCTCAGTAAGAGGTTTCCTGGGAAGCCCTACTTAGAGGGCTTTGGCTTGTGCTAAAGCTTCTAAGGAAGATTTAAGAAATCAGGGCCCCTTCTAGCTTGCCTGTTATCAAGCAGCTGGGAGAGTTTGATAATTGGGTACCTTAATAATGTTTATCTAGGAGGGAGGAGGATTAAAGCAAGGCTTGAGTGGTCCTTGGTAAAGAAGCAACAGTCAGTCATGCAGATCATAAGCGGGGAGTAAATCATTTTTGTGGTTGGGGATTGGTTTTGTTCCAGACAGGGTTACAGGAGGGCCTTATCAGCATATAGTTCATTTTTTGGTCAACTTTGCTTATGGTCAGTTGAGAGTATCAGGGAGTGCTCCAACAGGGCTGCTTCTCACTTTCTCAGACCCGTGGCTGCGTCTTTGTTGAAGACAGCTTTAGGACTTGCCCCTAGCATCCTGTATTTAATTAATTCATTAGATTGAATTTCAGTGGAATTTTCAAAGAAAGAATAAACCGTTCAGGTTTTTGGAGGAAACAGTGACCTTACTGGATATTACTAGGGTGTTATAGGGTGTGATATGGCTTCAAGTGGAGGATGAGCCTAGACAAGAAACCTGAAATAAACAACTACTCCACTCTATAAATGAGTTGACCACGTCCAGATGAGCACTGGCACCTTCCTAATCATCATCTGTGTTCCACACGTGAAAGAGTAATGTGGTAATTGCTCCCTTGGCCCCAATTCCTCCCTTTTACCTACATCCATACTTTTTCCTTGACATTATCATCATATATATCCTCACTTTTTGACTTTGGACCTGGCCATATGACTTGCTTTAGCAATGGAACTTTTATCAGACAAATGTAAGCAAAAAAGACTTCTTTGAGGAAATGAATTAAAGCCAAGCTCTGAAAGATAAGAAGGGTTTACCCAAGTAAAGGAAAGGTCAGGCTTTGGGATGCTAAGCTTTCTATGAAGAGGGAAGAATGATAAAGAGATCCAGAAAAGGGGAGCTCAGAATTCAACGGAGAGGGAGTGCACTAAGACTAGTGAGAAAGGTGGGAACTAGAAAACAACTTCCCAGCCTGTACGGCAGATTTGGAAATTTATCCTAACAGTAATGGAAACCTATGGAAGAGGTTTAACCCAGTAATGACATGATCTAATTTACTTCTTGAAAAATTGCTTTGGTTGCAGAGTTGTTATTATAATTAGGGATAGAATTTGGGACAAATGAGTCCTAGCATTTTTCCATCTTTGTCAGGGTGCCATGCAATACAAATTGGCTCTCTCATTTGTTCCATTAAAATCAATGACTTTGTTTAGGCAAAGTGGCTCCTGGACATCATCCCAGAGAGGGGTTAGAAGGGTTCTTCATAGAATTCTAAATTTACTAAATAAAAATTAGAGAGTAGCTGAGAGGATTGATTTTGGGGACAGCCAATAGTCCTCAGTGGCACTGGGCCAAGCAGAGAAGGACCATTAGGCTGAGTTTAGAAGGCTATGTCTGTCAGTAACTGAGGGGGTGTCATTTTCGTCCAATGTTGACTCACTGTAGAAATGAAGTTGGTAAGAATAAATAGAATTTTTTCTGTATGAAAAGTAAGATGCAACCCTTTCCAGCATAACCTCTCTAATTATTCAGATTTGGATCTCATCTGGAGGTGCATTTTGAAGCTATGTCATATATCATAACATTAGATTCTCTCATTTGGAAGCTCAAGAGGGTCGATATCACGTAGCCTTTTGTAGGAAAACAAAATTAAGGCAAAAGTGAGATCAGATGATAGACACTAAGTCTTAGAAACTTGAAATCCTGAGAACAAGAAATTAAATTACAAGAAGAAATTTGGCTTGCTTTCAAAAGTTGACTTAGTTCTTTTCAAAAATGAAGAATTTTAGAGACATTCAAAAAAGAAGCTGTAGATTGTTGATTTTGCTGGTTCCATAATGTGTGGGACCTGGCTTGTCTTCATAACCTGATGCTTTTATTTTCAGAATGAGTGATTTATGAGGGGAACTTTGGTGGCACCAAGTTGACTGCAGGCTAAAATGTTATGTAATTGTTAGGAAAGCACATCTTTAGGAAGTTGAATTGTGCAGACATAAGTTGTGTTAAATGTTGACAGAGGTTTCAGGAGTTTCTCAAGTTTGACCCTGTTGACATTTTGGGCTAGATAATTCTTGGTTGTAGGGGCTGTTCTCTTCATTGTACGGTGCTTAGCAGCAGCATCTTTGGCCTCTACCCACCAGATGCCAATAGCATCCTCATTCCCGCCATAGTAGTGACCAATAAAATGTCTCCAGATATTGCAAATATTCCCTGAGGTGCCAAATCACCCCAGGTTGAGAACTACTGGTTAGATACTATCTAGACACTGTTTTTTGAAATAACTGTTGGACAGATTTTAACTGTTTCTTACTTTGTAAATTATGCCCAATTAGAAGACAGGCTGTTTATAAATGGGTTCAGAGCTGATATCATCTCAAGAAGAAAATTTCTGGCTGAGTTATCCTATGATTTCCATCATGGCTTGAAGCTGTGACTTAACATTGGGGTAAAATATCAGAGGCGTTTGTTTAGTTTTATATTTTACGGGTCTCTGATGAGGATAAAAGAATTTAAAAGGGGTGTGTGTGTGTGTGTGTGTGTGTGTGTGTGTGTGTGAGAGACAGAGAGAGACTCAAGATACCTTGGACGGGTCTCAGAATTCAATGTATTTTATGCATGTGGCAGAGCATGAAAAAATAAATATTCATTGAATGAAATATTCATTAAAGTTAAGCTTGCTTTTTCTATTTACATTTAGGTATTAGAACAGGGATTGAGAAATCCTGTGGATTACCAGGAGGAAGGGCTGCTGACGGAGGTCATGTGTGATTGTGTTTAAGAACATGTAGGAAGGGCCAAGTAAAACTCATGACCACAAACAAATGACAAAGGAAATTGAGAGGATGGTTTTAGAAATGACTTTCATTTAAAGAATTACTGGGATGTGAAACGAGGAACTAGGCTCCCTGGAGACATAACTGAAGTCACTAAGCATCGAGTCATTTGAAATAGGGAGGATGACTCATAGCATGTCTTAGGAGAGTTTGTCTAGCCCTGAAATACTAATGGGAAGATTAGAAGATTAGTCCAGAGAAATTAATGAAATAAATAGACATGTTGCCAAATTAGCAAGGACAGCTAAAGATGAAAATGGAGAATACAAATAACCCACTTTTTAAAAAAACAAATGAAACACCTATGTGCAAATAACTGCGAAGTGCTAACATGAAGTCCTCCTCTTATAGGTGGAAGGGACCCATAGTGACTGGTTAAGGATGTGAGCACTTGAAGCAGGCAGCCTAGGGTCAAATCTCAGTTCCACCACTCATTAGATGTGAGCACAGTACTCACTCTGTGTCTCAGTAGCCTTATTTATAAAATGGGAGGAATAACAGCAGTACCTCCCTCATAGGGTTATCACGTGGATTAAATAAGCTAAAACATGCAGAGTAGTTTGAACTGCTTTGTTCCATTTAGAAAATGTTAGCTTTAATTCTGTATAGGAAATGTTTGTTATTATTATAATCAAGGCTTAAAGGGAATATGACTTGCCCATAGTAAAAAATCTAGCCAGGCACAAAGTTAAGCCTTGGACTCTCAGTTCACATCATTCTCTTTTATGTCAACCTGTTGTCTTCCATGTAATGTAACTGTGTACATTGTGCGTGGATTGGGGGATGTAAGAGATAGACATGAAGCAAAAATAGCGAAATAATTGTTAATTTTAAATCATCTTTATAGCACTATCATATTTGAGTCTCAAACCAACTTTATGCTATAAAGTTAAAAATCCACATTTTATAGATATATGATATGAGGTTAAAAATCCACATTATGTAGATATACAATCAAAAAGTAAAGCAATTTGCCAAAAATGTCAGAGCTGACGAGTAGTATAGTTGGGACACAAAACCAGGGACTGTGACTCCTGTACCATGGCCCTCTCTGCACTCCACTTCCCACTGATGGCCACAGCTGGCTGCAGGAGGAGTGACAGCAGAAGCAGCATTAGTGGAGTTCTAAGAAGCACGTGGCAAGAGGCTAGCGCCATCAGGGAGGGCTTGACGGAAGACAGGACATCAGCCTAAGTCCTTTATATGTCTCCTCCAAAGAGATTTGGCATCTGATCCTTTAGTTCTACCCCCCACCTTTTCACATCTTCCACCATTTCTTACCTGGAATTCTATCTTCTGACCAGTCAATCCATATACGACATGAGGCCACCATGATTATTCTAAGACAAAATCTGATCCTGTCCTTACCATACCCACCTCCACCCTCATCTGTTGGGTGACTTGTCATCCCCTCCAGATCAAGTGAATCTCATCCATGATTACAATCCTTCAATTCTGGCCTGTGCTCCTTTATCAAAACCTGCCTCTTCCTACTGCCTCATGCTTCTTCCATACTGAAATGTATTTCATACAAAACACTCTCCACACATGTCATCAGGGAAATGCAAGTTAAAACAGCAATGAGATGACACTACACACCTACCAGAATTACCAAAATCCAGAACACCAGCGCCAAATGCTAGTGACGGTGTGGAGCAGCAGGTACTCTCATTCATTACTGGCAAGAGTGCAAATGGTGCACCCACTTCAAAAGACAGTTTGGTGGTTTCTTACACAACTAAACATACACTCACCATGATTCAGAAATTGTGCTTCTTGGTATTTACCCAAAGGAGTTAAAAACCTATATCCACACAAAAACCTGTACTCGGATGTTTATAACAGCTTTACTTGTAATTGATACAACTTGGAAGCATCAAAGTTGTATTCAGTAAGTGAATGGATAAATAAACCGTGGCAACATCAGACAATGGAATATTATTCAGCACTAAAAAAGAGAGCTATCAAGGTATGAAAAGATGCAGGGGAAACTTAAATGTGTATTATTAAGTGAAAGGAACCAATCTGAAAAGCTGCATATTGTATGATTCCAACTTTATGACATTCTGGAAAAGGAAAATCTATGGAGACAGGAAAAAGATCAGTGGTTCCCAGGGGTTAGGAGGCAGCAAGAATGAATGAGCAGAGCACAGAGAATGTTTAAGGCAGTGAAACTATTCTGTATGATATTATACTGATGGACACAGGTCATTATACATTTGTCCAAACCCATAGAGTGTATACCACCAAGAGTGAGCTCTACTGTAAAGTATGGATTTGGGTGATAATGACGTGTCAGTGTAGGTTCATCAATTGTAACAGATGTTCCACTCTGGCCAGAGATGGTGGTAACGAGGAGGTTGTATGTGTGTAAGGGCAGGAGGTAGATGGAAAATTTCTGTACCTTCTGCTCAGTATTTCTGTGAACCTAAAACTGCTTTTAAAAAATCTATTACAATTGTGATATAAGCTATAACAACTCGTATGATAGAGTTAAATGATCTATAATAAAAATATGTGTATATTTTAACCTTCTCCAATGCATCATGGTATCTTTTCCTTCCTGCCCTCTACATGTAACCTTCTTGCAGCATTAACAGCATTGCATTTTAATTGTCCCTGTGAACATTGAAAAATGGGTAGTTTCATCAGGCAATGAAACTTGGGCAAAAGACCTTAGCAAAATCAGACATTATTTAATATTTAACATGTATTTAACATTGTTCTGAGTTGATGCTATAAATTGGCCTTGTGAGAGTTATAGTTTCTGTCAGTGGAAGATGTTTAAATTCTCACCTTTCAGAAAGGCTCCTTCACCTCTCATGAATTGGAAAACCTAAAAGCTCTCCACGGAGATGTCTGCTCTCCCCAACTTCTTCACACCCACTCCAAAACAAGGGCCTCTCTGAGTCTCAGAGAAGCCTCATCTGGGTATATTTGTAGTCCGATCTCCTGTCCTCCCGCAGGTCTGTCCATGCAGCCAAACAGTATGGAATCCATTCCTTTCCATGGCCTTTCTTCCCTCATTTCTCAGGAGTGGAGACAGAGAGGAACTGGAGCTGCTGGCTTCATCCATGAGCCAAGGCCTTTGGCCTCCCAGTCCTCTTCTCCCAATTCTCAGTTTCTTCTAGGTATGCCCAAGGTTGCTCTCAATGTCTCCTCTCACCACTGTAACCGAGGCCCTGCCTCCCCTACTACCCAGGGTTAATTTGTATCTTCATGATCAATAGGAATGGCAAAAGAGTTCATGAACCGTGTGTATAATTACATTGGCCATGGACACATTTTGCAATCATAAAATATTAAATCAGTTTGCTCAAGAAAAGAAAGATTTATCTGCAAGGCCCAATCTAGGTCTTTTGGATGTACTCAATTGTGGAAGGAAATACACTGACAGAAAGTCAGAATTCTAACTGCAAGTGTCCTGCATCTCCAGGGCAATTTAATAATATAAACCAAACTGAGGTTTTGGGCTTTGTTGAAAGGGAAAACTATAAAGATTATAGAAATATCCTATAATTATACATAAATTGTTCAAATCCTAATTATTTTCTCAGCTAATTTTCAGGCTTATGGTAAAATCTGAAAGAACCCATTTTACTCTATGTATCATAAGTAATTATAGTTCCTTTTTAATATAAAATGAGAGTAAATTAAAATGCAAAAGAGGTTTTTACTTCAATTTGTATATAAGACATTGACGCAATGTTCACCTATAAATAACCTAGTAAACATAAGCAGAAGTCTTATTTCCAACCATATTATAACTAAAAATATTTCCATTCGTGCTTTCAAATATCACATGATCTGGAATATAAACTTCATATTTAATTTTAATTTTTGGTTTCCTGTATACTTTTTTGGCAGGTTATCTCATTTTGCTAAGGTTTGAAGTCTTATGTGTACTTCTCTAACTTACCTACACGACTCTAACTTCCAGATGATAGGGGATCTTTCTTTCCCATCTTTGTATCTAGCTCTATCCCTCGCGGGACCTTCAGTTGGTATCCCGGGAAGGAAAGAGGAGTTATTCAGAGCATAAATCTCTACATCAGTGGTTTTCAACCAGGGGAGATTTTGCCCCTCAGGAGACATGTGTAATCTCTAAAGACATTTTGGTTTTCATAACATGAGGTGGGGCACTATAGGCTCCAGTGGACAGAGGTAAGGGATTTGCTAAACACCCTACACAGGACAGTGCATAGGACACAGGACAGTGTACAGGACAGCCCCCCACAATGAAGCATTATTCAGGCCAAAATGTCAGTAGTACCATGGTGGAGAAATTGATCCTTAATCATGGTTACAGGCTTTTCACATGCAAAAAAACAAGATTACATTGCTACTTCATTACTACCTATGATCGAGGTGCATAGAAGACTTAAATGTGGAAAATAAAACTTTGGACTACTGGAAGAAAATACATTTTTATGGCACGTAGAAAATTGAAAAGAAGGGAAAGCTCCAACAAAGTCTCCTACAGAAATACCAATTTGATATGAGATTGAGGGAGAATTAAAAATGAAATGGAGAGAATATATATGACAATTATTTTTCCATTTTACCAATAAGAACATTGAGGCTTACAGAATTTAAGTAACTTATCATCACTTTAACAGAGTATAAGCGATAGAGTGAGGTTTGGAACCAAGACATCATGATTACGCCTCAGTATCAGAATGGATTTCTTAAACAGGACGCGAAAAGAACAAACCAGAAAGAAAAGTTGGATAATCTTGACTATATTAAAACTTACATATGTAAAATTACCCGTTAACCCAAGTTAACTGAAAAATAACAGACTGAAAAAGACATTTGCAATACACAATAGACAAGAGATTAATATCAATAATGCACCCAAAATGCCTGTGAATAAATGAAAAGAAGTCAAGTATTGCACTAGAAAAATGGGCAAAGGATGTTGTAATAAACAGAATAATACCCCCCCAAAATTGTCCATGTCCTAATCCCTTCAATCTGTGAATATATTACTTTGCATGGCAAAGGGGACTTTTAGGTGTTATTCAGTAAAGGATCTTGAGATGGGATATTATCTTGGATTATCAAGGTGAGCTTGGATAATCCAGTAAAATCTCATGTGTTTATAAGTAAAAGAACACAGCAACGATGGTGATGTGAAGATAGTTGCCAAGGTGGAAATGATGCCAGAAGCCAAGGAATGCAGGCAGCCTCTGAACCAGTGGTTCTCAACCAGGGGGGATTTTGCCCCAGGTGACATTTGCAATGTTTAAAGACATTTTTGGTTGTCCCAGCTGTTGGGTGTGTGGGGGTGCACTATTGGCTCTAGTGGACAATGGCCAGGGATGCTACTAACATCCTATAATACACAGCACAACAGGAAGAGCAGTTCCTTTCTGAAGTGTTCAGAACAGGTGTGGCCCTACCATCATCTTGATTTTAACCCAGTGAGACCCATTTTGGACTTCTCACCTCCAGACCTGTATGATAATAAACTTGTGTTGTTTTAAGCCATTAAGTGTGTGGTTTATTTGGTGCAGCAGCATTAGGAAAATAATACGTACAGGAACAGGCAATTTACAGCATGTCAAACATAAATGCTCAAATGTGGAAATTAAAATGAGACATTATGTCAAACATGAACACCAAGAAGTGTTGGAAAAGACGTGGGGAGAAAGTAAGTATTATCACTGTCGGTGGCAGTGAAAATGAGCATAACTGTTTTGGAGAGAAATTTGATATATTTATTTATTGTACAGAGAAACGAGCAATGATTACTAAGATAAAGTATAGTAATCATGTTAAATTTGGAATTGTTAAAGGAACCAGTAGCATTTTACTTGAAAAAGAGAAACGTCAGGGGAAGTGATACCTGCCTTTTACTTTTTGAAGGATTCCCAATTGGAAAAGGGATGAAAAAAAAAAGTACTAGAGCCAAAGTGAGGAAGTGATATGGTAATGCCAGTTCTCCCCTAAGAGTATAGAACTTCCATTGTGTGAATGTATCACAGCTTTTTGATCCACTCATCTACTGATGGGCACTTGAGCTGCTCCCATATCTTGGCGATTGTAAATAACGCTGCAATGAACACAGGGGTGCACATATTCTTTCAAATTAGTGTTTTGGGTTTCTTCAGATATATGTATTCCCAGAAATGGAATCGCTAGGACATAAGGCAGTTCCATTTTTAATTTTTTCAGGAAACTCCGTACTGTTTTCCACAGTGGCTGCACCAGTCTGCATTCCCACCAACAGTGCACTAGGGTTCCCTTTTCTCCACGTCCTCACCAGCACTTGTCATTTGTTGATTTATTAATGATGGCCATTCTGGCTGTTGTAAGGTGATGTATCACTGTGGTTTTAATTTGCATCTCTCTGATGATTAGTGACATTGATCATCTTTTCATATGTTTATTGGCCATCTGTATGTCCTGTGGACGAAAAAGGGGCCACATACTAACCTGACAAGCAGGCCTGTGTGGCAGCTTTACAAACTCACAGACCTAAAATAACCACAAAGGATTGTCTGAAATTAAAACTTATTACCTAAAAGCAGTTTATGGCAGGTAGTCATGCCCTAGGCTCAAATCTTCCCTGACAAAAGTCAGTCTTTACCTTAGTTAAGCCTGTCTATTGTCTTTTTGCATCTATGATAACATACCTTTGGAATGCCAAAGTAATTTCCTTCTCCTGGACCCCTCAAGCACAAGCACCATCCCAAAGGGAGACCACAAATCCCCTCATTGTTATTATTAACCTGTTAATCGTTGACCGTTAACTTTCCTGAACCCACCTGTGTAAAAGAAGTACGTGTCTATCATTTTGCTTTTTATCCAGTCCCAAAGGTTTCCTGATTTTGCTTTCTCCCGCTTCCCCAGTCTATCACCAGTGGATTTCATGTAACACATTTACATCTTCTCTTTCCATTGTCATGTATAAAGTAAGGTGCAAAACTGCCATTTCTGGAGCATTTTCTCAATCCGTTGAGATTTTGTTTCCTGGCAATTGTCAGTTTGACTCAAATAAACTCACAAAAATTCTGTACAGGTTTGAATATTTCTTATGTCAACGGTTCTCTGTGGAGAAATGCCTATTCAGGTCCTTTGCCCATTTTTAATTGGATTGTTTGTTTTTTGGGGGGTGAGTTTTGTAAGTTCTCTATAAATTTTGGATATTAATCCCTTAACAGATGTATCATTGACGAATATGTTCTCCCATTCACTGGGTTGCCTTTTCATTTTCTTGATGGTTTCCTTTGCTTGCAAACCATGGTTTGCAAAAAAATTTTTAGTTTGATGTCATCCCATTTATTTATTTTTTCTTTTGTTTCCTTTGCCCGAGTAGGTGTATCAGAAAAAAAATGTTGCTATGAGAAATGTCTGAGATTTTACCACCCATGTTTTCTTACAGGATTCTTATGATTTCGAGTCTAATATTTAAGTCTTTAATCCATGTTGAGTCTATTCTTCCGTATGGTATAAGAAGGTACTCTAGTTTCATGATTTTTTTGCACATATCTGTCCAATTTTCCCAACACCATTTATTAAATAGACTGTCTTTACCCCATGGTATATTCTTGCCTCCTTTGTTAAATATTAATTAACCATAAAGGCATGGGTTTATTTCTGGGCTCTATTCTGTTCAGTTGATCTCTATGTCTGTTTTTATGCCAGAAACATGCTGTTTTGAGTGATTCCACTTCTAGGAATATATCCAAAGAAACATGAAACACTAACTCAAAAGAATATATGTATCCTATATTCATTGCAGTGTTATTTAGAATAGCCAAGATTTGGCAGTACCCCAAGTGCCCATCAGTAGATGAGCAGATAAAGGAAGCTGTGATATATATATACACACACACAATGGAATACGACTTGGCCATAAAAAAGAAGGAAATCTTACTTTTTGCAACAAAATGGATGGACCTGGAGAATATTATGCTAAGTGAAGTAAGCCAGTCAGAGAAAGAGAAGTACCATATGGTTTCACATATATATGGAATCTAATGCACAAAATAAAGTAAAAAACAAAATAGAAACAGGCTCATAGATACAGAGAATAAACTGATAACTGTCAGAGGGGAAGGGGTTTGGGGGGGCTGGGGGAAAAAGTTGAAGGAATTAAGCAAAAAGAAAATGCTCATAGACACAGACAACAGTATGGTGATTACCAGAGGGAAAGGGAGGTGGGGGAAGGCAGAAGAAAGTAAAGGGGGGTGGGCAAATACAATATATAGATGAATTATAGAATTGTATATCTGAAACCTATCTAATTTTATTAACCAATGTCACCCCTATAATTTCAATAAAAATAAAATTAATTAAAAATATAGAACTTCTAAAATATGGAGTTGTAAAAACAAAAAACAAAACAAAAAGAAATGGGCTACCTCAGAGGAGTTCAGGCAAAAACTGAGTGATTTTTAGCAATCCTTAGAAGGAAATGCTTATTTTGGGTGAGATGCTGAACTAGATGAGGGAAATAGAATCGTTCTTTGCCTGTCATTCTCCCTAACACTGCTCCAGTAGGGGGAAGAAGAATCCACTCAAACAGTCCTGGGGGTCCCTCCAGCAAGGAGCATTGCAGTAACAGAGATTCCCTGTAGATTTCACAAATACCATGAGCATGTGTATGTGTGTCAAATGGAAAATGGAGATGACACACTTAAGATCTTGGTGAGGGATGTGCCCTCTGATTTTGTCACCTAAACCTACTCTTGTTGGGTCTCCGAGGCTGAGGTCAGTTATATGACTAAAAATGTCCCATGAAAAGACAGAGGAGCAGATCGTTATCATCAGCTTTCATGGGAACTTCAGAGCTTGGAAGGTACATCCATAAGCAAGTTGACAATTATTTAAGTCTTTTATCCACCTTGAGTTGTGTGTGTGTGTGTGTGTGTGTGTGGTGTAAGTTGGTGGGCGAGTTTCAGTTTTTTGCATGTAGCTGTCCAGATGGCCCAACACCATTTGTTGAAGAAGCTATTCACCCAGCAATTCCACTGCTGGGATTATACCCTAACAATCCTGAAACACCAATTCAAAAGAACCTGTGCACCCCAATGTTCATAGCAGCACAATTTACAATAGCCAAGTGCCAGAAACAGCCTAAGTGCCCATCAGTCAATGAGTGGATCAAAAAACTGTGGTACATTTACACAATGGAATTCTATGCAGCAGAAAGGAAGAAGGAACTGCTACCCTTCGTGACAGCATGGATGGATCTAGAGAGCATTAAGATAAGTGAAATCAGCCAGGTGGTGAAAGACAGATACCATATGATCTCACCTGTAACTGGAGACTAATCAACAGAACAAACAAGCAAGTAAAATGTAACCAGAGACACTGAAGTGAAGAACAAACTGACAGTGAAAAGATGAGAGGGGGGTGGGGAAGATGGGGGGAAACAGGGGCAGGTTGGTGAAGGAACATATATGG
>PVJD01009070.1:0-66434 GCA_004026545.1 Mormoops blainvillei
CTTATGAAAAAGCCAGAGGCATTTTTACTAATATTCTTTTATTTCTGAAAAGTCATGTAATAATTTTTTCCAGGATGATAGAGAAAACCATTATTATTGTTATATCCTATTGTTTTAGAAGCTGCAAGCAAGAATGCTTTGCAATACTGATTCATTTAAATTTTTCATATTTAAATTTTCATTGAAACACTTGTAGAGAAATTATATTTAAAATAACATTTCTATATGTCACTCTTGCTGTCATTTATCACATACTTCATTAATATCAAAATGCATTTTTAAGAAAACTACATAGACATTATTCTATATAATTTTGAAATTCATTATTTATCTATATATTTAATTTCTCTTTTTTATGTGTTTAAACTGATTGATATATGATTCAGACTGTTTATTGTTCTTGGTACTCAAGCTCTTATAACAAAGCAAGTGTTCATTTAACTTATCCAGGTTTTGAATAATCCAGAACACCCTGTACAATCCTCTTGGGGATAATTAGTTTTGTGCAGTCATAAAAAATGGAGACACACAAGTCTTCACTCTCCCAATTACTGCTGTCACTTCTCAATAGATTGATACTTCTTGCTTCATGCCCTTATGATTGAAATTGTTCTAAATAACTCTATTCATAGGTCAGAGTTTGTCAACTTTGACCCTATTGTCATTTGGGGCCAGATAATTTTTTCTTGTCAGGGGCTATCCTATGCATTGCAGGATGTTTGAAGTTACTTCTGGCATCCCCATTGGATTTCAATAGTATTTCTTTCAGGTGTCATATCCAAAAATGTTTCCAGATAATTCCAAATGTCTCTTGGCAGCAAAATAGAACACACATCTCTCCACTGAGAACAACTACCCTAGGGAACTTTTCAGTAGGTATTATGACCTTTTCTGGCACATGGGGTTTATCACTTGATTTCCATAGTCTGAGGCTCAAAATTAGTTTTACCTGATAAGTGTAACTTGAAATAAAACATATTTTTGTGATGCTTTAAAGGTTAGCCATTTACCAGAGACTCACCGTCATATCCTGTTGAAGTCCTCAGTTAGAATTTCATAAGTGTCACTCACCACGTTAATGGACCCAGGCTCTCCCAATACTCTGGCAAAAATTGTCATTATTTAGCATATATCATTGGGAAGTCAAACAACAGTCTTTCTCTCAACAATATTGTTCTCTGAAGATAATGTCTAATGGCAAATTCTTGGAGAGCTCTGCAAGTGATGATCTCCTCTCGCCCATCTTTATGCCATCCCTCTATCACTCATTTACCAATAATTATAGTCCATACTGTGAGCAGATGAGCTGAACTACAAAAAGCATGCTGCTATACATACATGTTAATTATACTTATTTCTTAGGTAGTTGAGCATATCTCATACCAGTCTTTTCCACATCCCTCTGTCTGGCCAGTTAATAAGAAGTTACCAAGGTGACTACTATAATTCTATATCCAATGTCACCTCGATCTCTTAAAGCCTTAGAGATTTTATCTCACAAATGCAATGACCTCTGTGCAAATAAAGTTCTTATCACCTAATGATGACTTCTTATTTCCCTAAGGTGGGTGTTTCAGTCAGTTGTACTAAAACCCTTGTTTACTTTGGGGTGTATGAAGTCTGGGATCACAAGATGCTGCCTATCTTTCCTCATTATATGATACACAGAATTTTACTAAGAATGTGATCTTTAGAGTCTGACCTAATGAGTTTGAGTACTGGCTGGACACTTACTAGCTCTGTAACTTTGGGCAAGTTACTTTATTTTTCAAATCTTTCCCTCTTAAAATATGACTAGGTACCTATGCTTAGAGTTGTTATTGTTGAATGAGAAAATGTATGTAAAATGCTTATGGCATCATTTATTAAATAGTGGTGACAGAAAGTATTGGGAATTTTTATTCCCTGTTTGCTAAATCCTTGCTTACCAAAACTGAACTTTGAAATGGCTAGCAAGAAGAAGGTTCTGGAAATCATTCGAAGGTGCCATTTTCTAATAGTTTTTTTTCCTTAATACATTACCTTAACTTAGAAGCTCTATAGTTTCCAAGCTATAAAATCATTGCCTTTGCATTAAACAAAGAGTTCATGCCTCTCTTATGAACTTGCAGGCTTGGCAAATTTTAGGTATTAAAGGTTACAGACATGCCTTATCCTTACAGAATATGGTAGAAAAGAAAGCCATAAGGAGGTCATCACTGCTTCCCTAGGTGACAAGCAACTCTCCTCAAAAATACCTCCTTCATCTTCCCCATCTCTAGATGGATAGATAGATAGATAGATATGTAGATAGACAGACATGTGTCCATGTATACACACAAACACACACAATGTCTCTAGAGACTCAAATGCAATTGAAATAACTGTAAATGCATACCTTAGAATGAGCTCTATTTAAAAGAAAGTTAATGTTTTTAGCACTATGTATTTTCATGGCAGCTATAAGGTTGATACAGCAATAGATGACATGTTTTCCAGTATAAGCCACTGTACAAATAGAGAGCATAAAACGTAAGAACAACCAAAGAAACAAAAGTTCTAAAAAGATAGCCAAACCTCATTAATTTTAAAGTATTTTATCATATGGGTGAAATGTAAGCAACGAGGGAAGACTTCCTCTTGCTCCTCCACGCACACTAGTCCACCTCCCCGCGGGCTGGCATTTCTACTGGATGCATATTCTTAGATCACTCAGACTGGCAGGAATTCTTCTTGTTCATTTAAACTCTCATTGACAACCTACTATTTCTTCTTCTCTGTGAAACCAACCTCTTAAATTTCAATGTCTCCCTGTAAAGTGCATTTACCTAGCAATGCGTATTTACTCATGTAATAGCGCTACCTCCCTTTTGAGGTTTAATGTACTTATCCTCCAAATGAGGGTATGCCAAGACGTGTGCATGGTATTTCATTTTCATCGCTCAAACTTCTAACTTAGTAGTAATGGGGTGGACACCGGGAGTGACTGAAAAAGAATTTCTAAATACAGATGACTATAAAGTGTGTTTAAAATACTAGACTACTTTTGCCCATAAATCAGAAGTATATAAGTAGTCTAGGCTAGCATGAGGTAAATAGGAAAAATCACTAGTGAAAGACTATAAAACGTCATTCTTGATTCTGAAGACATTATTTTTTTAATGTATTTATTCCAGCAATGTTTGTTGAGAAACTAGCGGGCACTGAATTTTAATTGGTGAACGATATGTGGTGTACTAATAAATAAGCAGTTGCAATATAATGAGTTAATGAAAAACAAAATGTGATATGCAAGCATGTAGGAAGGACAGCTAGAAGCAGAATTGCTTTTTTTAATGTATATTCAATTGCTTAATATATATCTAGTTTATCAATTTTATAAAATGTTCTTTCTTTATAACAATCAATCATACATAGAGACACTGAAAAGCATTAGTCTATCTCTTATTAAACTTTGGTGACCCACACCTGGACTTTTTTGTTGTTGTTTTTGTTATAGCTTCTCAGCCTTTTGCTAAGATCAAGTGTAGAATAGCTTTTATTCAGAAGACGCAGAGGAGACCATGTGTAACAAATGCAGTGGTACTCTGCACTTTGACATTACCACTTTAATGCCTGCTGTCCAACTTGAAAAGAGTATCTGAATCTCTTTGTCAAAGACTTTCTCATGAGGGGAAGAAAACCCTTGCAGCAAGACCCTGGCAGCCTGGGAACATTCAGGAATAAACATCACTTTCCCCTATTCTCCAAGAAGCAAACTTCAATCAATGACTAACTGGAGTTAGGGGTTAAAGATCCCTGCTCATTTGCCTCTTCTATGAAACAACTCCGAGATGTGTGTTTTATACCATTGCCCAATGTTTGCTGCATGTCTAAACTTGGTCACCCACAGTAGCTGCTCTCTTGACAATATCCTCTTTGTTCACTACAGTTCCTTCCTTGTCTCTCTTGCATTTCTTGCAAGCCCCAAATAAGTCACTTTCTCTGAAATTATCATATCAAGGTCTGCTTCTGGAGAACACAAAGTAAAGCACCCTCTAATCTAATAACTTTAAAAGTGGAAGAATCCCTGCTATAATGAGCACTTACAGTTGTGAAACCATACTAAACATTTACATGATAAAAAGATATAAAGTTGACCAATTCTCTCTCTCTCTTGTTTCATGAGGCTGTTTATATTTCTTTTATTATTGTGTAACAATAAAACTGAATCAAGAAAACATCATCCCCTTTGGAAGTAGAAACAGCAAGAAAAAAAAGTGTAAGTGGGCCAAATTGGGTGATTTTTAGGAATAATTTAAAAATTAGCTAAAATTTTGCCCAAATTGTCATAATTCCTTCTTAGGACAAAAGTAGAGGTGTTTTTTTTGTTTTTTTTTTTTTGATTTGGGGATTTTAAATATAAGGACACTAATTTCCTTCCATTTAGTTAAATCACCATTGCTCAGTAATTTTCAACAACAGTTTAAAAACACCAAGATTATCTCTATCACAAAAGATTATGTAAGATCATTTGGTGGGAGGGAAAATAAAATATATTCAAGTAGCTTTCTAAATATTTGGGTGCAATACGGATGATTGAAAATGAAAAAGGAAACTTAGAAGTGGTATAATCCTATTCTCTGCTTCTTCTGCACACCCTTAGCTGATGTTTGAAAAACTCAAAGACTTTGATTATATTATATTGTCTCATTGGCTATTTTATAGCCAGATAGACAAAATGTCTACCTGTGCACCCCACTTCTCACCCATATTAAACTGTGAATTTTTTTCTGGAATTGCAGCCCATCTAATCCTGAACCACCTAAGGCTTTTTGGGGAGATTAAAAATTATAAGAATTTGAAACTACATAATACTGAGAATTATAGACATTAGTACTCAGCACATTTTTTTTATGTCAGTTTATGAAGGAGAAAAATGCATTATTTATCACTAATGAAAATCTTTCTTCTATAAGATCCTCAAATCCTGGTTAAGCCAAGGATTGTGGAATTTTCCAAAATATGATTTTTAAAATTGTATCAAGTATACTTTAATTGCTAAAATGCACATAGGAAAATCTTGTGCACCCACATGACTGCAGTACTTTCTAGTGCATATTTAAGTGACATAAAGGAAAAATGTAGAGCAAAGATAGGAATTGCACTGCCAAATGCACATTCATAAGAAAAGGAACTTAGCTTGGGAGATCTGATCCAACTTTGCAGGGGGGTGGTGATTATTTTTCTAGACGGCTGAAGTGCTTTTCTACACAGTGGTAAACGATTTCTATTATTAGCGCTTGGAACACCCAGACACCGAGTGCCTGAACAATAACAAGAGCAGCGGCAACAACAATGATAACAAACTGGCTAACATTTATTGCCCTCTAAATATACAGCGATGTGTCATTCAAGCCTTGGACCTCTCTGTATGTATTAATACATTTTACACTCGCAATAAGGATTCATAAAATTAAAATCTGCATTATGTTTCAGGAGACCAAGACACAGAGGAATTTATTTATTAATTTGCTCAAGGTCACTCACCTTTTTGTGGCAAAGATGAGAACTCAGGTAGTATGAGTTACAACCACGATGCTGTTCTACATGTAACAAGGTGTATTTACAACAGTTATTTCACTAGTATACAAATTATACAAAAAGTTTTCCCTGTAAGGCATAATACTGAGCAGTGTCCTGAACCATTTATCCCTTTTCTCTGGACTGACTTAATACAAAAATGTGAACAGAATAATACAAACATTTAGAGTTATTTTGGAAGGAAAGAAATTAGGTTTGCTTGAGGGAACGTTACCTTGTCAGCATATTGTAGACACAGACAGAACCTCCAGAGGCCTGGGATGTGCAAAAATATTCCACCTTTGGCTTTTAAAAACAAGATTTTCAAATAGATGTTCAAGCACATATTAAATGCATGTTTCTCAGGTTTAATGTTATTCATTAATGATGAGACAAAGATATTGGTAGGAAAGACATTCTTGTATGAATTATCAGAGGTAAGAAACCTAAAATCACATATCTGACTGAATTCAAATTATAACAGAAACTGGAAACATCTCTTGAGGAGAACAAAACAATTTTTATTAAAATTAATGAGTGTTATGTCAATGTTGAAAGAACTGAGTTTGTGTCTGTTTCAACTGTAGCTGAGCTGATCTAGTCTTTCCCAACACTTGAAATAATTTCAATGATCATGGCTAAATCAGTTGTGCAGTTAATAATGTGGGAGTATATCCCCCAACACATCCCTACTGGCATTTGGGGACTAGCTGCACCACAGCCAATTCGTTTACTTAATCCTGACTTGGTCTAAGTGCCAAATCTATAATCAAAGGGAAACAACAAAAAAATGATAAAAATAAAATACTGATAATATGGCCAGTGGTGCCATGCTAATTTTTTTCCTTAAGGAAAACAATGAGTTTTAAAACTCCCTTTTTTCAACTTCAAAGGACAGACATACTGAAACAGAACTTCCACTGAGGCAAAAACATGAAAACAAAGTGAGAGAAGAAATGAAAGGGTGGTGCTCAGAGTGCTGTGTTCAATAACAAACACTGTCAATCAACATGGACTTGTTACTTTAATGAAGTCTCAGGTGTCATTATGAAGAGAAACAAGTGTCTGTTATTTCGGGATGTAAAATGAATTAATTCCCTACCAACAAAAAGACCTCTGACAACTCTTACTTTTAGGTCTATCATTATTATGTGCACTGATGTGAGAATAAGGTATATTTTCACTTGGGGCAATTTTCAATTCCAGATACATGTAGTAAGCCTCTGTTAGGCTGGCAAAGCACAGTCCATATTTACTATAAATTATTTTTTGTTTTATGATTCATGTATTATGTGTCTATTGGTGAGTAAACTCAACCTGACTAAAAATAATCCCAAAGGTTTTGGATGAAATGAGTCAGTTGACAGTAGAAAAACCAGAGGACACTGTTTAAAAAAAGGCTGTGAGTTTTTCTGTCAGAGAAACTAGAATTTCACTGTGTATTGAGCTAGTTATTTAACCATGGGCTTGAGTTTACTCAACCAAAAAATGGAGGTAACATTATCTATCTCATGGGTAGGTATTTTGAAGATTAGATGACATTCTTACATGACAGTTGTATATACTCAACATTGTTTGTGTATTCACAGCTAACTTTCACCTTTAAAAGACTTGGAAATTACAAAATCAATGATGATCCAATAAATAAAAATAGGGAGTCTGTTATTGTCTCTATGGAATATTTTAGCTCCTTATTCTAACCTTTTTTGAATTTTTAGAAATTCAAATAAATTTTTTCCCATTGACCTAAGAGCAATGCGTCCAGCAGGTACCCTCATTCTAGAACAAAACCACATAGAATAGCAGATATTTAAGCAAATTCCTGTTGATTCAGATAGATGGACGAATGAATGAAGACTTCAAAGGGGTCTTAAGGATAGTTATGAACCTCTAACTTAATTCTAAATGGAAAGAATTCTTTATGAAGAATCATACCAATTTAAGAACCAACATTTCCATAATTCAGATTTGGTAAATTAGAATTTAAATGTGCATATTTTTACTTGCCTCCAACATGAAACCATATCTTAATATTTCCTACAAACTGGTATTGCAATATTTGAAATGGAAAAAGAATTCCCAACTAGGAGAAAACTATCTGATCTAATAAAATATAAATCAACCTAAAATTCAGTACACTGAAAGAATAGCTTTGTTTGCCTATGAAGTTCAAGTGGCATGTAGAATGACTTATTACATGTTAACCTTCATAGAAAGACTTCTTTTTTTAAAGAAGACTCTACTTGCCTGACTCAACACCAGGAAGACAAAAAACCCAATTAAAAAACAGGCAAAGGACCTGAATAGAGACTTCTCCAAGGAGGACATACAGATGACCCATAGACATATGAAAAATGTTCAACATCACTAGCCATAAGAGATGCAAATTAAAACAACAATGAAATATAACCTCACACCTGTCAGAATGGCCATCATTGATGAATCAACAAACAAGAAGTACTGGTGAGGATGTGGAGAAAAGGGAATCCTAGTGCACTGTTGGTGGGAATGCGGACTGGTGCAGCCACTGTGGAAAACAGTATGAAATTTCCTCAAAAAATTATACCCTGCTGGGATTATACCCTAAGAATTCTGAAACACCAATTCAGAAGAACATATGCACCCTTATGTTCACGGCAGCACTATTTACAATGGCTAAATGTTGGAAACAGCCCAAGTGCCCATCAGTAGGTAAGCAGATTGAAAAACAGTGGTACATTTACACAATGGAATTATATGCAGCAGAAAGAAAGAAGGAACTCCTGCCTTTTGCAACAGCATGGATGGAACTAGAGACTATTATGTTAAGTGAAATAAGCCAGTTGGTGAAAGATAAATACTATAGGACCCCACTTATAACTGGAATCTAATGAACAAAATAAACTAATGAGAAAAATAGAACCAGAGACATGGAAACATGGAATAGACTGACAGCTGTAGGAAGGGAGGAGGAAGGGGGAGAATGGTGGAAGAAAGGGGAAGGGACTAGTCAAGGAACGTGCATGAACAATGGAGCGGGGGTTGACTGTGAGCTAGAGTGGTGGGCTGCATGGAGCGGGGAAAAGGGAACAATTGGGACAACTACAATAGAATAAACAATAAAAAATAAAAAAGAAGACACTAAACATTTTCAAGTTTATGACAGTGCAAGAAATCGTTTTAAATGATTATTTTATCAGTGTAATTTATAAACACGATTTAAAAATAAAGTAACACTCTTCCCTCTTATAAAGAAAATTCTACCCCCCCTCAAAAAATAGAGCTTTGATTCTCACATCTCAGCATTACCCCCATGCCACCTGCCATCCTGCATTTAGAAAGTTCCAGAATTCCTCAGAATCGTTTTCTGTTTTCCTACCTCGCCTGCCCCGCGATCCACACACATACTTTCTGCCCATTATCCCCGAGCATTCAGTTAATGTAGTTAATGTTGTCTTGCCCTGTATCTAGAGTCCTTGGAATTTCAATACATACACAAGGCCACACTCAGTCAATGAATATTAAAGGTCTGGATATTTTTCCCCTAGCCCATTTTATGGTAAATTTGTTCTTTTCTTGCTGCTTCACTGAGGGTGCAAGCAGTCATGATTTCTCCTAAAATGTGTTTGTGCATTTATTCATGTGGATTCATTGTTATCCTCAGCTTTCTGACACATTCAAGAGAACTGTGATGCCGTAGCATTCCTAGCTTATCATCTGTGTTTGGATGTGATCAATGTTTTCTTGCAATTCTACAGCCTGGTCTTGTCTTCACTTTTAAAGATTATTTTCACTGAAACTAGAATTCAAGTGTAGGAAGTATTTTTTTTTTCAAACTTCAACAATGTAATCCCGCTGACTTCCAGCTTTCATCATTTATTTGACAAAATCATCTGTCAGTGTTATTTTTGATCCTTTGAAAGTAATGTCTCTTTTTTCCTCTTGCTGCTTATAAGATTTTTTTCTTTGTTTTCTTTTTGGTAGTTTTATGATGTTGTGCCTATGTGTGATTTTCTTCTCTCTCTCTCTCTCTCTCTCTCTTTTATGCTACACATAGTTTATAAGTCTTGAATCTTAAGATTCATTTCTTCAAATATTTTTGGACAGTTTAGACATTTAACTTCAAATATTGCTTGTCCTCATTTTCTCCCTTTTTTCTAGGATTCTTTTCACTGTGAGATTAAAGACATATATTTTAACTGTTTCCCACAGTTAAAATTTGTAGCAAATTTTTTAATGTGCATGTATATATGTGTGTGTGTGTGTATTTTAGATTTAACACATGTGTTGCTATCTTCATTGTGTCAATCCAGACTTCACCTACATAGAGCTTCTCTTTAGTAATTTTGTTACTGTATTGTTCAAAACTAGAATTTTAGTTGATTTTTTTATATTTGAGTTTTCTCCATTTTCAACTTTCTCCATATATTATTTCTCTTGCCATAGATGATAGATAGATAGATGATAGATAGATAGATAGATAATAGATAGATAGATAGATAGATAGATAGATAGATAGATAGATATAGATGTATAGATCATAGTTGTTTAAAAGAGCTTATCTGCTAACTTCTCAATTCTCTACCAGGATTAAATTAGGGTCTATTTTAATTGGCATATTATCTTATACTCTTGTCTCTATGCAGTGCAAGTCACCAGTATTAAAATGAAAACTGAAAAGTCTTTTTAAAATATTAACTTCCCCCCAAAGAGTGCTTCGTTCCTCCTAACCCATAGTATGGGCTTATTTTTTTTTTACTTCAATCTAGAACTAAAATAAAATAAACCTTGATAGGAGTTTTGAAAATTTTTCATCTGCCTCAGTTTGGGCTACTGATTTACTGTATGGCTTTTCCACCTATTTTTTTTCCTCCTATTTTAAAGTTTTAAAAATATTTTTGTATTATTTTAGGCCCTTTCTTACAGGGCTCAAAACCCAATTATGACTAACTTAAAAATATGGACTTTCTTATAAACTAATGGAAAGATGAGAAAGATCAAGCTTGTAATAAAGAATAAGCAATATCCCATAAATTCAGGTAGTGTCAGGTAGATGAATATTAGTAACTATTTAACCGTCTTATTCAGGTGTCTTGGCATGAATCAACTAAAATGCACTTCATTATTTTTTCATATTTTTTCCTTTGTACAAGATAAACAATTTCTTATATTTTGTTTTTGTTTTTATTTTTATTTTTAGACTTTAAAAAAATTGTTTATTCCATTATAGTTGTTCCAACTTTTCTCCCTTTGCTCCATCCCCCCAGTACCCTCCCCGCTTATTAGATGGGATCTGTCAACAACAGCTTTGGTAGGGAAATGTAGAACCTCTGAGAATATATATGAAAGACACATAAATCTGGTTTCTCTTGACTATGAAAAAGTTCCTTATAACTAAGTAAAAGGGAAAAAGCAATAATATTAACATTTCCTGTTATTATATCACTATATAAATATTACAGTACATACAGAATGATTGTATATTCAGGGCATTAAAAGAGAAAATGAAATAGTTATTACTAAATGAAGCCAATATAAGTGCCCAGGATGGCTAGTCATTTTTAGCATTTCTAGATGGCTCACTAGGATGCAGAATTATATGGCTCTGATGTATGTGAAAAGTTTTAGATATTGAATTCAAAAGATGTAGAGTTCTTTATATGACAGGTTTAAGTTAATCAAGTAGAAAAATGACAATGTAAATATGTCATACTAGTATTTAGTGATATAAAGAAACTTTAACATTTTGCACCATGAATCATGGAGTCCTATTGCTGGAAGGGACATTAGAGATAAAATAACCCAAACATATCATTTCACATTAATTATTCTGCATAAAAAGTGCTGAGTCAGTATGAACTGTGTATGGAATTGGATCACTTTTGGTTTAACAAATTCTGAAATTGTTGGGCCGTAGTTCACAGTGGGGGACCCTATTTGTTTAATCAGATACTTTCTTATTTAGTAAAATAAAAAGTAAAATATTTTAACATCTCCAATAATGTGTATTTTCTATTTTTATAAGCCTTTGGAGGTCTATAGGGAAAGCAGCTGAGCATTATTATCATTAAAAATTTGTATTCTGGCAGTAGTGTTCGTTGACATCCATCCCAATGTTGCCTGATAACATCACCAAAGAAATTCATTAAAAGAGTTTATACATAGAAAAATGATAATATTAAAGATTAAAAGACAAAACTGAATAATCAGTATAATGTAGTCATTAAACTTAGTCATAAAGAACTTCTCTGTGGCGATTATTTGACTGAGATCACACAGCTTATTAAATGGTAAATATAGGAAGGGCCTTCTCATCTGTAAACACTGTGCTTTTATTCAAAAATTTTTTTCTCATAGGAAGGATGCTTTTTCAGCAAGAAACATTGACATTCCTTTCTTCCTAGTATTGATAGCTTTAAAAAAAGTCTTTTATTTCTATCCTTGCAAAGTTTACAATCTAGCTGAAAGATGGCATATAAATGTGAAATATGTTAAAATTATTAAAGGTAATACCATAAGTGCAAATTAACAAAGTAAAAAGTGATGATACAAGAAATGTCAAATTATTCAGAATTAATCAAGTACTTCGTGGAGAAGGCAAATTTCAAATGATATTTCGAATGATGAAGATGAATGAGAGGAGATATTAAGGAAAAAATTCATGATTAAAAATGTAAAGGGGGCAATGTATGAGTATTTCTAAGAGCTTAGTAAAATTATTTCAGCAATGCAAATAGACAAGGGGTGGTGAAGTGGTCATTAGAGATCTAGAAAACTGTTCAGAAGCCCTCTATATGATAAAATAGGAAATACTAAAACCAAGCTGTAATTTCTATAGGGGGAATATTGCCAATGAAAATGGATCTGAAAAGAATAGTTTAGTGATAATGGATAGTATAATTTTAAAAAACCTAACACTTGCATTGCAAATAGTATTTTTTGTTCAATTTTCTCATTATCCCTCATGGCTTTTATTTTGTGGTATTTGGCATTTGTTTACCTCTTTAATAACAGAACTCCCAAATTTTAGTTACAACATGATAACCCAATACGATATAATTCTTAATTTCTTTCAGTGTAGATGCATCTATGTACTCACTTGAGCCAATGCTATATGCCAGGAAATTATGTGGGTAACTTTCGGATCATCACCTTAAACATAAAGCCACAAAGGTTGAGTTTCCCTATTTACCTTCTTCTGGTCTGAAAAGTAGAAATGGATGCTAGCCAGATTGATGATGTGACCAAGGACAGAACATTTAGAGATGATAGAGCAAGAGGAAAGAAATCTGGATCCCTAAATGTTTTCTTGGAGCAGGTCATTTCCACCAGCCCTGGAAAATTTACTTCTGTACTGTTTTGTATGAGGTAAACTCCCATGCCATCTAAGCCACTAAATGCAGGGCCTTTTGTTCCACCAGTATAGCCTGAATACTAATACAGGAACTGGTACCTGAAAGTGGGGCTTGCAGCAATAAAAATTTAAAATACGTGACATTGTCTTAGCCTGTGGATATCAAACAGAAGGAAGGATATACTGTATGATGATCAGCTTGTGACACTTGTCCTGAGGAAAACATTTGGTGAACTGCTTGTAATGATTGGGAGTCACAGCAAATGCTTTTGAACTTGTAGCTGTAGGGGAAGACAATTGAAAATCACAGAATTCTGACTTCTGCTCCTTTTGGCAAAATTTTATAAGAAAGAGGTAAGCCAAAGCAAGAAGCTGACAGTGCGCAAGCAGAAGCAGGACTGAGTGTTTCTCTGCCCGTGGACTGTGATCTATTAACTGAGGATCATGCAGAGAGATGGAAAAGTCAATGTCTCTGTATTCTGAATGGCAGGAGATAAAATTGCCACTCAAGAGTTTGGCCTGGTCAGACATATGAGGCCCAAAATACAAGATATAGGGTACATCCTCCCAATCAAACCTGTTATTTCATTTGGTAACCACTCTTGAATTGAGAGAAGCAGAGATGGTAAGCATAAAGGTGCTGATAATGGTTCTCCAGTGTAAGGTAATCATCTCACTGAAAACAGAATGAAACAGATAAATGGGGAAGTGAGAGGACATACCATATGAACGCTGATGATCTTCAAAGACAACAGAGAGTTCCTGGCTTCTTTTTAAATTAAAAGACTATAACCAGAGAGAGATATTAGAGAATACAAATAAATTTGTGTTTGCTTTTGTGTTTTAAAAACCATACTCTATTGCTTGAACCTCGTTTTGTCACATGTGTTCTGGAAACTATATTCATCAGAACAACATGAAGTGTTTGGTCAAATGTACAACTTTGATCTCACCTAACATCTAATGAATTAGTGCCCTGCTGGTAGTCTGCTAAAACTTTTTTTTTTAAAACATCTCAGTTGATTATTATGTACACTAGAACTTGAAAACAACAATTCCCCTTTATTAAACTAAGTTAATATTGAATGAGAGGAATAACACCTGTTTTATTTTTTCTTTGTATGACAATAAGCACAGTATTAATGACAAGCAGATACTAATTGCACACATTTGATGATGAGATTTAAAATAAAAATATTTTTAAAGATTATTTAAAAGTCATTTTGCTGTTGAATAACAGCCCTTCCACATATTATGAATCATCTTGCAGGCAATTTGACACAACCAAAGGCATAAGATAAATTAGTGATGGTGTTGTAATTCATCTAAAACAGCTTTTAGTACAGTTGACAAAACTGTACTAAAGTTGACAAAAATGTACAGTTGCACATTTTCCAGCTGATGTTACATGAGTGGATTTTTAGACAACATTCCCCTGTCTTTTACAGTTACTGCAGGTCCCCCAATTATCTTTCCAGGAGAGTAAAAACACCTGCAAGACATGAAATGAAGATTCCCTATAGATTCTAGTCCCCTTTTCTTCTAGTTGGCTTTCTGGGGATCTTGTCTCCCAAGCCTTGAGTAGCTCCTTATTGCCAGGCTCCAAGGAACATAGCAAACCTACTGGGGGACTGATCTCTAATACAGCCAAGGTCATTAATCACATATTTTAAAATGTCTGCTATTAACACAGGATTGCGACTATTAATTTAGAGATTGTTAAATAACAGTACGGCTGTATCTACTTTCTCAGCAGATAACTAAAACAATCACTTTTTCTTTTATCTTGTTATAGAAGAAAAATGAGCCTATTTATTTAAAATACAAATATTTTGACAAAAAATAGTTTTGAAATTTTGATGAGAAATACCAAAGAGAGAGGGAGAGAGAATTTTATATAGAGCCGTTCATTTGGAGGAAGATCAATGTAGTCACCAAGTTAATGGCAAGAGATGTTTGTAGTTACAAATGATTCTTTCAAAAAGGCTTAACCTCTTTTTTTCTTAAGCTTTAAGTAATGATATGAAATTTAGCCACTATGACTTTAGTAAACATTAACTTATGAACCTTTATGTTAAAAGCGAAATTATATTTGAATTCAAATAACATTTTATACCAAGAAACAGTTAAGAACATAGATATAAAACAGGTCTTAGAAGAATCAATATTAAGCATAGTAAATACCAAAATAGCTTTGCTGTTAGCACTCTAGAAATCTTTTGTGAGAATTTTTCCCTGAGTTAATTTTTAATTGTATTAGCACACCTTTGTGCAATATTTGTATTAACCTGTACAGATAACTCACTAATTAAATCAATATTACTTGAGATAAAAATATAACTTTTATAAATAATATTACAATTAAATATTAAAACATCATTCAGGTTGTTTCCTTGGTAAAATAACATATGGTAGTTATATACTTACTGGATCTACCAAGGGAATGACCACATATCTTAGATCAGTTCTGCATCCTTACCTTTGGTATAATTGCCATGCTTGTACCACGGCTCATTTAAAAACATTATTATACTCAATATATTTTCCATCTTAACTAAAGTAAATAAAGCATTTAACATGTTTTAGCTTTATAAAGAATTAGCTGGAATTTTTATCTGAATAACCACATAGTTTAATATGTATTTGTGTTAAGCTCATAGCAACTCCACTCATAAATTTTATCTGGAAGAATGGCACCATCCAACTTCTTCAAAGGCTCGATTGAGCTATTTCAACTCATCACAAGATCTGATCACCCAAAGTAGTGAAAGTGTTCCTCTTGAAGAGAGGCAAGTATCCTAAGCCAAACTTATGGGGATTTAGAGAAGTTATTTTATAAGCAAATACATGATCAACTATTGCCAGTTGACAATGTTTGTTTCTATGGAAACAACAGTATGACAGTATGTTAACGACTTTTCTTTCTTCTTGGAAAACACTGCAGTATGATAGGTAGTGTTATAACAATTGCCAACATAAATGATGGGGGTGGGATAGAGGAAAAAGTGGGAGCTAAATTTAAGCTAATAAGTGAATAGATAAATAAAGGATAAGTAAAAATGAACATAATGTAACATTTAAAAACAGATTTCTTTCTGAAGAAAAGAAAAAGAATCAGTCTGGCTGGTCAGAATCTAAAATTGATCAGTGACACATCTACAGTGCAAATGTTCTGGACACTGGTGGCCGTGGATGATGTCACACACCACACAAATTGGGCTGCCTACTTTGAGTTATCTTTTTGGGAAGGTGGTGGGGGCAAAATTTGATCTTATATCCAAGATATATGTATGTTTATATCTGTCATCATTCCTATATTTTTGATAAGATTATTACTTATTGTGGGGATTAAATTTAAAATAATTTAAAAGAACTTGGAAAGTTAGAAATGGACTTAAAATGCTTTTCCATAGCACATATAGCTGATGGAGAGGCAAATGGTTCCTGACAACTTTTTTTTTTACTTTCCAAATTTGGGTTTTAGATTTTTAAAATATCACAATCTGCAAAAGCAATGTATGTTTTCCTACCATATTTACAAAAATGACATCTCCTAACTTTAATATGTATCCAGATTTGAGATCATCCTAAAGTTTTTACATACTGTACTGTTGTAAAATTAAAAACTTAATGCCATGTTGCAGAAACAACCTTACCATTTATGGCATATAGCTGTTGAACTTTGACATGATATTAACTTCAAAGCCTTTACACATTTTTTCACAGTTTTCTCATGTCTTTTCGTGTTTGATAGTTCACTACTTGTTAGTGCTGAATAATATTTCATCGTCTGGATGTATTGATCCATTCGCCTACTGAAGACCATCTTGGCAATTATAAATAACGCTGCTATACACATTGCGTGGGGTTTTTTTTTTTGTTTTTTGTTTTGCATGGACATAAGATTTTAAATCTTTTGGGTAAATGGCAAGGAATGTCATTGCTGAATTGAATGGTAAGAGCATGTTTAGTTTTATAAGAAATAACTATACTTTCTTCAAAAGTGATGACACCATATTGCATTCCCACCAGCAGTAAATGAGAGTTCCTTCCTTTCAAATTCTTTTTTTGTTGTTGTTGTTCTATTATAGTTTTCCCAATTTTCCCCCATTGCTCTCCCCTGCCTGGCACACCCCCCTCCCAGCTCCCACAATCAATCCCCACCCTGTTGTCCATGGGTTCATTTTTTAAAATATATTTTATTGATTATGCTATTACAGTTGCTTCATTATTTTCTCCTCTTTATTCCCCTCCACCCTGCACCCCCTTCCCACCAGCATTCCCCCACTTAGTTCATGTCCATGGGTCATACATATAGGTTCTTTGGCTTTCCCTTTCCTATACTATTCTTAACCTCCCCCTGTCTATTTTGTGCCTACCATTTATGCTGTTATTCCCTGTACCTTTACCACCATTATCCCCACTTCCCCTCCCCACTGTTAACCCTCCATGTGATCTCCGTTTCTGTGATTCTGTTCCTGTTCTAGCAGTTTGCTTAGTTTGTCTTTGTTTTTGCCTGTTAGGTCCAGTTGTTGATAGTTGTGAGTTTGTTGTCATTTTACTGTTCATATTTTTGATCATCTTCTTTTTCTTAGATTAGCCGCTTTAATATTTCATTTAATAAGGGCTTGGTGCTTATGAACTCCTTTAACTTCACTTTTTCTGGGAAGCACTTTCTCTGCCCTTCCATTCTAAATAATAGCTTTGCCTAGTAGAGTATTCTTGGATGTAGATCCTTGTCTTTTATGACTTTGAATACTTCTTTCCAGCCTCTTCTTGCCTGTAAGGTTTCTTTTGAGATAATCATGTGCCTTGGTGTGTGCTCCTTGGGTCCAACTTCTTTCTTCCTGGACTTCCTGGAAGTCTATTTCCTTTGCCAGATTGGGGAAGTTCTCCTTCATTCTTTTTTCAAATAAGTTTTCAATGTCTTGCTCTTCCTCTTCTCCTTCTGGCACCACCATGATTCAGGTGTTGGAATGTTTAAAGTTGCCCCAGAGGTTCCTCAGCCTCTCCTCATTTTAAAAAATTCTTCTTTCTTCATTCTGTTCTGGTTGAATGTTTATTTCTTCTTTCTGCTCCAAATCCTTGATTCAAGACCTGGTTTCCATTCCCTATATATTTTGCTTTATTTCACTTTTCATAGCCTTCACTTTTTCCTCCCTTTTGTGACCATACTCCACCAATTCTGTGGGCACCGAGATTACTAGTGTTTTGAACTCTGCATCTGTTAGGTTGGCTAACTCTTCATGACTTAGTTCTATTTTTGGAGCTTTGATCTGTTCTTTCACTTGGGAGATATATATATATATATATTTTTTTTTTGGGGGGGGGCGGTTTGTTTCAGCATGCTTATTATGCTGTGATGAGTGGAGCCTAAAGTATTCGCTAGGGTGGGGCAACCCACATCACTGCCTTGTGGCACTGTATGTGGCGAAGGGGTCTGAGAGGGAACAATGCACTTGCTTGGCTCTTAGCTGGCTTTCAGTCACTTCTCCTGCTACCTGCAAGCAAATTGGGACCTTCTGGTGCCTGTTCCCAGGTGGGTGGGTTTGTATATGTTCTAGGACCTTGTGAATCTCTCAGATGAACTCTCTGGTGAGACCGGAAGTTTCTCCTGCTGCTTCAAACCCCACAGGTTTTTACTGGTAAAGGTTTTGAGGCTTTCTTTTCCTGCACTGGAACCCTAGGTTACATGGTCTCTCTCACTCCCTAGTTGTTTCTCCTGGTTTATCCTCACTCAAATGTGGGACCACCTGGTCCACCAGCCACTGCTTTTCCCACTCCAGTCTGCCAGCCACAGCCTTGCTATGTGTCCTCTCCACGCCAGCTGCCCATCTCTGTCTGTCCTACCAATCTAGATGAATGTTTCATCTTTAACTCCTTGGTTGTCAGACTTCCACACAGTTCTATTTTCTGACAGTTCTGGTTGTTTTTTGTTTTTAAATTTGTTGTTGTCCTTCTTATGGTTCTGCAAGGAGACAAAGTGTATCTACCTGTGCCTCCATTTTAGCCAGAAGCTGCCATGTCCATGGGCCTTTAACTAGTCCGTTCCCCTTTTCCCCTCCTTTATCCTCCTCACCCCTCCACTGTGGTCCCTGTCAGGCTGTTCCTTGTTCCATGCCCCTGGTTCTATTTTGCTCATTTTTTTCTTCTCTTCATTAGGTGCCATTTATAGGTGAGATCATATGGTACTTGTCTTTTGCCTCCTGGTTTATTTCACTTAATATAATACTCCCCAGTTCCATCCATGCTGTCATGAAAAGTAGGAGCGCCTTCTTTCTTTCTGCAGCATAGTATTCCATTGTGTAAATGTACCACAACTTTTTGATTCACTCATTTACTGATGGGCCCTTAGGCTGTTTCCAGCAGTTGGCTATTGTAAATAATGCTGTGATGAACATTGGGGTGCATAGGTTTTTTGAATTGGTGTTTCAGGATTCTTAGGGTCTAATCCCAACAGTGTAATCACTGGTCAAAAGGCAATTCCATTTTAAACTCTTTGAGGAAATGCCATACTGTTTTCCACAGCAGCTGTACCAGTCTGCATTCCCACCAATAGCACTAAGGTTCCCTCTCTCCTCATCTTCACTAGTCCTTGTTGTTTTTTGATTTGTTAAGTATGGCCCACCTACATCCTCTAAGGCAAGGGAAATAAAGGAAAGAATAAAGAAATGGGAATTCATCAAATTAAAAATCTTCGGTACGGCTAAAGAAAACATCAGCAAAATGAAAAGGGAATCAACCTTATGGGAAAACATATTTGTCAACAATATGTTGGAAAAGGGTTTTACCTCCAAAATATATGAAGAACTCACATGATTCCCCACCAGGAAGACAAATAATCCAACTAAAAAATGGTCAAAGGACCTGAACAGACCCTTCTCCAAGGAGGACATACAGATGACCCAGAGACATTTGAAAAGATGCTCAACATCACTAGCCATCAGAGAGATGCAAATTAAAACCACAATGAAATACCACCCCACATTTTTGCCAGCATTTGGTACTGTCAATGTTTTTCTCCCACCCATGAGTGACTTATCTTCTCATTGTCTTGACAGTGACTTTTACAGAGCAGAAGTTTTTAATTTTAATTAAGTTCAGCTTATCAATTAGTTCATTCATGGATTATACCTTTAGCATTGTATCTAAAAGTCATTGCCATACCCAAGGTCATCTAAGTTTTCTCCTATGTCATATTCTAGCAGTTTGTAGTATAAACACCTGACAGTTTTTTGGTTTTTGTCTTTGTTTGTTTGTTTTTTTACTTGCTTTTTGTTTGTTTCTTTGTTTGTAATACAAGTACCTGGCATGAAGCTTTTCACTGCCAAAGCATCCACTTCAAAGACAGCTATGTGGAATAAAAACATTGCCAAATATTGGACTAGATAGAATGAAAACCTATCCCTGAAGTTTTCTTTGTTTTAGTGATATCTGGTCGACTGAGATAACTGACCATTTGGCCACCTGTTTTTCCTTTTGTATGCTCTAATTCCCACTCTTCTGTTTTAATTTCACCAATAAAGAATGAACCCACAAAACTCTAAACCCCTATCCTTTACCCCAATAGAAGCAGAACCCCAGGTCTGTGTTCTCATGCACTTGTGAGCTATGTCTCTCTCTGTTTCTCTCTGTCTCTATGTCTCTTTCTCTCCTCTCTCTGTCTCCTTCCCTCGCCATCTCACTGTGTGGCCATAGATGTTCCATAATGTACCCTCCAGGAGGTATGAGTAATAAACCTTGTCTGTTTTTTTTTTCCCAAAGTTCTCTGATAGTTACTGCTAAAACCATCTTATAATCATAGCATGAAACAGAAGGACCAGTCTATCCACAACATTGGGAGATCCCTGTGGGCCCAGGTGAATGCCTCCAGGCATTTCTAGCTTATAGCATCATTATCAATATCCTTAGACCTGCACAACAGAGTTTTATACTTTTGTACTTTACATTTCAGTCTATGGTTCATTTTAAGTTAAAATTTGTAAAGGGTATAAGGTCTGTGTCTAGATCAACTTTTTTGCATGTATGCAGATTTCCAGATATTCTAGCACCATTTTTTGTAAAGTCTATCTTTATCATATTATCTTTGCTCTTTTGTTAAAAATCCATTGATTATATTTATGTGTTCTGCATTTAGGCTCTCTCATCTGTTCCATGGATCTACTCATCTATTCTCTTGTCAATGTCACACTCTCTTGATTACTGTAGCTCAATAATAATTCTCAAAGTTGGTAATATCGTACCTCCAACTTTGTTCTCCTTCAATATCGTGTTAGCTATTCTATATCTTTTGCCTCTCCATGTAAACTTTAGAATCCATTTTCCAGTATTCACAAAATAACTTTCTGGGATTTTGATTAAGATTGCATTGAATCTATAAATGATGTTAGGAAGAAACAATTCTACAGATTTATAAAGCATAATTTTAGCATTTTCTTACTAATAATATACCTTAATTGAATTCAACATTTCCTATGTTATACTGCTTCTGAGATTCCAATGAATATTCTATCCAGTTAGCTCCACCTGAACCATGATTTTAGTTAAGGGAAACTATTAGATCAGAGTTTATCTTTACCATTTGATAAAAGCTTTTCATTTGGGAATTCAATTATGAATATATTATAAACCAATTGTTGAAATTCAAGATGATGACTATGAAGAAACCTTATGACAAAGTCATATTTTTCCTAAATAATCTCTGATGGAAGAGAGAATATCTGCATATAATATGATTTGCTAGACTTCTAACTTTACATATACACTGAAACAAATATCTTCCTCTCTAACAACTGCTCAAAACATCCAGAAGCATCATTAACAAAGCATCTAAAATATATAAATGTTGAAAATATGTCCCGGGTATTATAAATATCTATTTGACCAAAGAATCATAGATTATTTTTTCTGTCAAAAAAAAAAAAAAGAACCCTTATATAACCTATTTTACAGATGAGTTTTGAAACTAAACCCTAGAAGGTTCATAACTGGACCATGTAATCTTGTTTAGCCAAGATTTTACATTCTTAATCACATATTTATTAAAAATTATTTTTAGCATTCTTGATTATTTCTAATTATGTTTCTGCATAATATAAAGTAGAAAATATGAAGACATTTATACTAAAAGATTCATGACCTGAGAATATCAGGGGTGGAAACTTAAAGTGAGGTATATATGGCATTCTGAGTAAGGTGCCTTGGGGTTTCACAGGGGAGGAAGGTCATTGCAGGACCGTAAGAAGAACAGATGTTCAGTAATTAGTAGTTTACCCTGCCTTATAAACAGGTTAGAAAAATTTATTTATAATGGTGATAACTCATTATGCACAAAGGCCTTAATTTACGTTCTGTATGGAAGAGGTAAATGTTTCTTGTGAGCCTGCAGGGTATCAGTTGCCTTCAGCTCAAAATAATTCATATACTGAAGTGGAAATTTTGAGGATGCCTGTTCTAAACTCCTGTACTGGTATATATCAAATACTCGATAAATGATAACCACCATCACTTTTATCATTGATGAAGAAGAATTATGAGGTTTTTCTTGAAAATGTGCCCTGAGAGATAACTCTGAGATATGCAATATTGGTGATTAGGTACAGAAATAAAAATAACTAGGAGAACCAGGAAAGTGTAAGTGAGAATTAACACGTGGTCTAGAATAGTTGTCAGTAGTTCTGGGCTCCACCTCTTTCTCATTAAAAGGTAAACATTGGATCAAAGTAGAAATAAAAATAGGCTAAGAAAGGAAATTACACAAATGACACAGAAGTTCAAAAGTTAGAAAATAGACATATAGTGTGGTAAACATGTGAATAGACATTAAGCATTTTTTCCAGCTTTATTGAGGTATACTTGACAAAAATTATATATATATTTGTGATAAAAAAAGATTCATGACAGCAGGAACCTCTTTTAAACCATAACCTCCATCCAGTAGCCCAGAATCTATAAAACATATTCTTCATTAGTATAAAAATAAAAATGTAGTAGAATGACAATTTTTAGTATATAACCTTGTATTTTTAATCTTAACTCCACTACTTATCAATTCTCAGATAGGCACTATTTTATAAACAGACTATCATGGTTTCCTTTTTGTACCGAAAAAGAAACTGAGGGGTAATGGAATTATAGGATTTTGTTAATAATGAGGATCATAGAATATAGTCCAGCCCAACATACTGGTAAATTTAAAATGCTATAGATTGGGAGAGGAGTGGTATGAATCTACTCTCTGGAATTTTCATTCTGAACATGCCCATTTTAAGCTACCAACATGCTGACAACTAGCTGGTAAAATCATTTCCACAGCACTGGGCCACTGGCTAAAGCCTCTTGCCATGAGGGCGACCTCATCTGCAATGCTAGAATGTGTTCTAGCAACCCGCATGCAAGGATTAATGTAGGATGTGTATGAGAAAGTACTTTCTAATGTGCATAAGGTGCAAATTTTACTCACAAATAGCATTTATTAATAATTATATGAATTAGCCCTGTGGTTTCTTGCACTAGCTAGTTCCAAAAATAAAATTTTGAAAACAATGTATGAACTCATATGTATTCTATGAATTTTAAAACTCAGAATTTAATCTAAAAAGTTAAGGAAAAAATAGAATAAAATGGTTAGTCTATGGTAAAGAAAAAAGATTGTCACGTTTGATAGCCTGTTATAAATTTTGTGGGACTTTTAAATAGAGTTGTAAAAATGACTATCTTTTATATAACTTGGAAGGAAAAGTGACTTCAATGACATTCTTACACATAGCAAGTGGCTTGAAATATTTATGTTCACAGATAAACATACACAATCTTGTATTTACTGGGACAGAATTTAGTGTGGGGCATCTCGTTTTAAAAAACTCATCTGATTTTGGATTTTCAGATTGAAAGGGAAAGTGGTTTAGCTTCTCAGTTAGGATTAGTAAATGTGGCATTGGTTTTCCATTAGGATTAGCTGTCAACCATCAGCTGTAATACTAGAAAAATCACAGCTCTACTCTGAGCAAACCCAGGAGATGATGCCAGAAAGTCACAGTCAGGCTCCATCCAGGTATGCAGGGTGTTTGGCATGAACAAGTTGCATCACACTTCCAGTGAGCTTATTTTGATCTAGTGTATTTCATTTAATGAAACATTCTTAGGTTTTTCATTTCCCTTTAACTAGCTTTGCCTGCCTTGCAGATAGAAACATATAAGGTGGCACTGTTTATCTTTGAAACTACAAAAGAATCCCCTAAAACAAAGATGCCATTTCTATTAGGCTTCTAAAATCTGAAACACTGTATCTGCTTAAAATAGCCACTGTGTGACTCAGAACAGAAATGTCATTTTAGTATTATATTAAATTTTATATAAATATTTATATAAATACATAAACATTTATATCAATTTATATGTCTGTGTGTGTACTAACATATATCAGTGTATGTGTATGCAGTAGGGCACATTTTCTATGGCTTTTATTCAGCAAACATTTGCTGGATATTTAGAATTTTCAAAGCATTGTCCTAGGACCTGAAAAAAAAAAGGTGAATATAACACTCTGAAATGAAGGGTTTTAATTTCTTAGTGGAAAACACTGGCACATACATGCGGAATAAGATTGATATATGAGGCTGTAGAGAGGGAAGGAGGAGCACTGAGTACCAAATGGCCAAACAAGAACCCAATTTATTTAACACCCTAACTCAGCAGATTGTTTGTGGGTACACAATTCTATTAGGTCTGGTAAGGGCAGAATGGAAAGTTTGTGCTTACATCCTTTTCCAGGCAGACTTTTCACCATACGGGGGAAGGTTGTAATATTACCAATGACGTGGCTGGATGAGGGATAAACGTTTTCAAGGGAAATTTTCTAATACCTATCAATTCTGAAAATGTACATATTTTTATATAGCAAATTCTCCTCCAGGAACGACTCCTTCCACAACCAAGAAGAAATGGCATGTTTTTCCTCCTGAGAATACTCAAATGACATATTTTTACAGAAGGATAAAATTAGAAACCACCTACCTAATTTTCCAAAAAGGAAATATTTTAAAATATTTTATATATTTATTTTTAGACATAGAAGAAGGGAAGGGAGGAAGGGGGAGAGAGAGAGAGAGAGAGACTTCAACTGGTTGCTTCTCACATGTGCCCTGGTGGGACAAAACCTGCAACTCAGCCATGTGTCTGAGCAGGAATCAAACCAGCAACCTTTGCTTTGCAGGACGACATCCAACCCACTGAGCCACACCAGTCAGGGACAAAAAGGAAAATTTTTCTGTGGCACATGTTACAACCATAAAATAGATTTAACTGGCAAAAATCAATGATTTTGTTTAAAACTGAACTTACTATTATGAAAGAGTTTCCAATAGATTATCATTATAGGACAGTGCCTGACAGGGTTTATGATCTATTCGAGAACACTTTACTCTTCGAGGAGTGCCTTGAAGGCAGATGACTTTAAAAAGAATTTGTTTAAATTTGAACCACAATACTACCTACTGATTTTATTTCATTTTCATGTATGTATGATTTAATTAATTAATTTATTTATTACATTTATTGGGATGACATTGGTTAATAAGATCATATAGCTTTCAAGTGTACATTTCTATGATACGTGATCTGTATATTGCATTGTGTGCCCACCACCCTAAGTCAGATCATCTTACTTCACCATATATTTGGACCCCTTTAACCTAAACTACTCTCCCACTCCCTTCCCTCTGGTAACTACTATACTGTGTCTGTGTTTATGAGTTTCAGTTTATATCTCACATATGAGTGAAATCATATGGTTTTTAGCTCTCTGACTGATTTATTTTGCTTAGCAAAATATTCTCAAGGCCCACCCATGCTGTTACATATGGCAGTATTTCATCTTTCTTATGGCTGAGTGTTATCCCATTGTATATACTACCACATCTTCTTTATCCAATCGTCTATCGAAGGACACTTTGATTGCCTTCATGTCCTGACCAGCAGGAGTCAGGACATGATGCTGCAATAAACAGATGGATACATACAAGGTCTGTCCAGGTAAGACTGGTTTGGTTGACACTGATATAACCTGGCAGCCAAGGAGAGTGGACTGGAATGTGCACGTGTGAACAATGACAGCTTCACTGTATGGTCAGTGGGGGTGATAGACACCCCTTGGGTGAGCATGCGTACTGTGTGGCTGTGGCTGGGCAAATAGACTGGGCAAATAGAGCAATTAATCTGCATGAAATTTTGCATTAAGCTTGAACATTCCTCCGTAGAAACTATTCAGACAATTCAGGAAGCCACAGCTATGTGCAACTGGTGATTGGCAGCTTCATCACGACAACACACCCACTCATGCATCATGTCTCCTGCAGAGATATTTGGCAAAATATTGAATCACTCAGGTGCCTCAGCCCCTCTACAGCCCAGATTTGGTGTGACACCTTTGGCTTTTCCCAAAACTAAAATCACGTTTGAAAGGGAAGAGATTTTATATCCTCGATGAGATTCAGGAAAATGCAGTGGGGTGGGCTGATGGCAACTGGGAGAGCTGTGTGAGGTTCCAAGGTGCCTCCTTTGAAGGGGACAGAGGCATCATTGTCCTATGTACATTGTTTTTTGTATCTTGTATTTTCTTCAATAAATGTCTCTATTTTTCATATTAGAAGGCTGGTTACTTTCTGGACAGACCTTATATATCTTTGTGAATAAATGTTTCAGAGCTTCTCAGGTAGATGTCCAGGAGAGGGATTGCGAGGTCATATGTTGATTCTATTCTTAATTTCTTGAGGAACTGCCAAGTGTTTTCCATAGTGGCTGTTCTGGTCTTCATTCCCATCAGCAATGAATAAGGGTTTCCTTTTCTCTATAACCTCTCCAACACTTGTTATTTATTACCTTGTTAATAATAACCATTCCAACAAGGGTGATGTGGTATCTCATTAGAGTTTTGATTTACATTTTTCTAATAGCTAGTGAAGTTGAACACTTTTCCATATATCTGTTGGTTATTTGTATGTCTTCTTGGGAGAGGTGTGTGTTCAGGTCCTATGCCCACTTTTAATTAAATTGTTTGGTGTTGAGTTGTATGAGTTCTTCATATATTCTGTATATTAACCCTTCATCAGACATATTGCTTGCATATATCTTCTCCAGTTTGGTAAGTTGTCTTTTTGTTTTGTTGTCAGTTTCTTTTGCTGTACAGAAGCATTTTAGTTTGATATAGTCCCATTTATTTACCTTTGCCTTTACTTCCCTTGCCTTTGAGGTCAAATTCATAAAATATTTTCCACGACCAGGGTCCATATAGTATCTATGTTTTCTCCTATGTAATTTATTGTTTCAGATCTCTTATTTAGGTCCTTGATCCATTTTGAATTAATTTTTACATGGGGACAAACTGTAATCTAATATAATTCTTTTGCATGGGGCTTTCCAATTTTCCCAGTACCATTTATCATAGAGGCTTTATTTACTCCACAGTGTGTGTTTGACTCCTTTGTCAAATAGCATTTACCCATATACACATGCTTGTATTTCTGGGCTTTCAATTCTATTCCATTAGTCTCTGTGTCTGTTTTTCTGCCAATACCATGATGCTTTTGATTATCATAGCTCTGTAGTATAATCTGAAGTCAGGTAGTGTAATACCTCTGGCTTTGTTCATTTTTCTCAGGACTTCTTTGACTATTTGGGGTCTTTTTGTGGTTCCATACAAATCTGATCTTTTTTTTCACATTTCTTTAAGAAATATATTTGGATCTTGATAAGAATTGCATTACATCTTTATATTCCTTGGATAATATGACCATTTTAACTGTGCTGATTCTTCCGATCCATGAAGACAGAATAACTTTCCATGTCACTGTGTCTTTTTCAACCTCTTTTAATAATACTTTGTAGTTTTTAGTGTATAAGTCTTTCATACCCTTTATTTATTCCTAGGTATTTCATTCTTTTGGTTATAATTGCAAAGGAAAGTATTTATTTCATTTCTTTTCCTAAAATGTCATTGTTGTGGACAGGAAAGCAATGGGTTTTGTACATTGATTTTGTATCCTGCAATTTTACTGTATTTGTTCATTGCTTCTAATAGGTATTTGTAGACTCTTTAGGCTTTTCTGTATAAAAAATCAAGTCTGCATAAAGTGGCACTTTTACTTCCTTCCCAACTTAGATACCTTTTTTTCACTTGCCTGATTGTCCTAACTTGGACTTCTAGAACTATGTTGAATAAAAATGGTGAGAGTGGACACCTTTGTCTTGTTCCTGATTTTAGAGGAAAAGCTTTCAGTTTTTCAGCATTATTTTTTTGCAGTACTTTCATTCTATACCCATTTTATTGATTGTTTTAATCATAAATGGATGTTGTATTTTATCAAATGCTTTTTCCACAACTTTTGATTAAATCATATGATTTTTACCCTTTGTTTTGTTAAAGTGATATATTACACTGGATTGATTTGCATATTTTGAACCATCCTTGCGACCCTGGAAAGAACTCCACTTGATTGTCATATATTATTTTTTAATGTATTATTGTATTTGATTTGTTATTATTTTGTTTAGAATTTTTTCATCTCTTTATCTAAGATATTGGTCTGCAGTTTCCTTTTTTGTGTTATCTTTGCCAAGTTTTGGTATCAGGATTATGTTGGCCTCATAAAATGTGCTAAGAAGTATTTACTCTTTAAAATTTTGGAAGAGTTTGAGAAGGATAGGTATCAAATCCTCTTTGAATGTTTAGTATAATTTACTAGTGAAGCCATCTGGTCCTGGACTTTTATTTTTGGAGAGGTTTTTGATGGCTGTTCCAATTTCCTCACTTGTATGGCTCTTTTTAGTTTTCCAGTTCTTTATAATTCAGTTAGGAGAGCTGTATATTTCTAGGAACTTAACCATTTCTTCTAGTTTATTGAATATGGTAGCATAGAGTCTTTCATTGTATTCTAGAATGACTGTATGTCTGTGATGTCTGTAGTTACTTCTCTTCTTTCATTTCTAATTTGTCTTTTCTCTTTTTCCCTTAGTGAATCTAGTCAGGAGTTTGTTAATTTTATTAACCTTCTCAAAGAACCAGTACTTTATTTAAGTAATGTTTGAGATAGTCTTTGTTTTCTGTTTCATTCAATCCTGCTCTAATTTTTGTTATTTCCTGTCTTTGGCTGACTTTAGGTTGCATTTGTTTTTCTTTTTCTAGTAATGCCGGGTTGTCTACTTGTGATTTCTCTTTTTTCTTTAGATAGGCCTGTAATGATATAAACTCCCTTCTTATTACTGCTTCCAATGCATCTCAGAAGTTTTCATAGGTCATTCTAACATTCTCATTTGTTTCTATATATCTTTTATCTTACCTTTTATTTTTTTATTTGGCCCAGTCAGTTTGTAGTAGTATGTTGTTTAATCTCTACATATTTGTGTGTTTCACTTCTTCCTTTTTACAGTCTATTTCTAATTTCAAAATATTGTGCTCAGAGCATATTCTTGGCATAATTTCAATCTTCTTGAGTTTGGTGAGGTTAGTTTTGTGACCCAATATGTGGTCTATCATTGAGAATATTCCATTTGCACTGGAGAAGAATGTATAATCTTTTGAAAGGTTCTGTAAATATTAATTATGTTCATTTAGTCTAATGTGTCATTTAAGGCTGATATTAGTTTATTGTTTTTCTGTTTTGATGATTTATCTAAGGATGTCAGTGGAGTACATAGGTCCCCAAATATCTATGTTTTTGCTAAGTTTCTCCCTTTTCTTCTGTTAGTTGCTTTATAAATTTCAGTGCACCTTGATTGGATGCATGTATATTGGTAAGTGTTATGTCTTCTTGATGAAATATCCCCTTTATCACTATAAAATATCCATCTCTGTCTCTGTTACATTTGTTATCTGAGGTCTATTTTTGTCAAATATAAGTAGGGCTACACCTTGCTTTTCTGTGAATGCTGTTTGCTTGGAGAATCATTTTCCACCTTTTTACTTTCAGTCTATCTTTGTCTTTGTAGCTTAGATGTGTCTCCTGAAGGCTGCATATTGGTTTTATATGATCCAATCTGCTACTTTGTGCTTTTCGATTGATGAATTCAGTCCATTTACATTTAGGGTAATTATTAATGTATGAGGATTTCTTATAGTCATTTTATCTCTTGTTTTCTGGTGGCTCTGTGCCACCATTGATTATTTTCCTTTGTGTTGTGGGGTTTTTTGAGGGGGTGTGGTATTTTGTACTTCTTTCCTCCATTACTTTTATTTTTTAAGTTATGTGTCTCAGTTTTGAGGGTTTTTTGTGTGTGTTTGGTTACCATTAAGTTTATGAAAAAGCAAGTTTCATATATACGACAGTTCTTTTTCTTTTGAATATTCCTTATCTCCATCTTATTTTGCAAATTCTCACATTTACCCCTCCCCTTTTATGTTTTTGTTGTCACAAATTATCCCTGCTTATGCTGTAAGTTTTGTGGTTATTTTACTTGTAGATTTGTGACTTTTTTGTTCTTTGTTTCAGGTAGAATAACCCTCTTGAGTATTTCCTGCAATAGAGGTCTTCTGGTGATAAGTTCCCTTGGATTCTGTATGTTTGAAAAAGTCCTTATTTCTTGATATCTAAAGAAAAAATTGCTGTATATATTATTCTTGGCTCATGATTTCTCTCTTTCAGTAATTTGAATATTCATTTCCACTCTCTTCTAGTTTGTAGAGTTTCTACTGAGAAGTTTGATGTTAACCTAATGGGCTTTCCTTTATATATAGGTTACTTTCTTAATTTCCTTGGTTACTTTGAGAATTCTTTCTCTGTTATTAATTTTTGACAGTTTTAATACAATGTGCATTGAAGAAGGCCTTTTTGGATTACATTTTTTAGGCATTCTGTTTGCTCCTTGGATTTAAGGGTCTAGCTCTTTCCAAAGGCTTTGAAAGTTCTCATCAACTATTTGTTTAAATAGGCTTTCTTTTCTCCTTTCTCCCTCCTGTCTTCTTTTGGTGTACCTATTATTTTTATATTGCTCTTTTTGATAGAGTCAGAGAGTTTTTGTAGAGTTCTTTCAGTTTTTTTTTTTCTATGCTCAAGTCTCTCTCTTCTTCCCTCTTCATCATTTCTAGATTTCTATCTTTGATATCACTAATTCCTTCCTCCATCTGGTCCACTCTATGCCCTGTACTTGCCAGTGCATTCTTGATCTTTTTTATGGAGTTCCTTATCTCCAGCATATCTGCTTGGTTCTTTTTAAAGTTTCAGTCTTCCTGGTAAAATACTCCTTTGGTTTGTGGATTTATTTTCTGAGCTCATGATTCTACCTATTGATATTTTATTGCATTTTGTTCAGTTTTCTCAGAACTACAATCTTGAACTTTCAGTTTTTTAAGTCATGTTTTCTATGCCTTTAAGTTTGTTTTCTGGAAATTTTTTTTCTTAACTGCTTTGCTACATTGGTTATTCATGGTATTTGATGGATTCTTTCTACATCTAGGCATCTATGTATGAGTGGCACTTCTCCAGTAGATCAATACAAAGTAGTCTTTCTATTATTTTCCAGGAGGTAGCACTGAATCACAAGTCTCTCTCTCTCTCTCTCTCTCTCTCCCTCTCTTGCTCTCTCTTTCTCCCTCCCTCTCTCACATCTCTGGCTTTTCAGATCTTCATAGTGTGGTGGAAAGTGGGTACCTCCTAGGTGATCTGGTCACCTTAGTACCAAGGAACCAACTCTGAAGAGGAAGGCTGTGTGCAATGGGGCTCCAAATCCCTGAAACCCCAGTGCTGTCCATCATAACCAGATGCTGCCATCAGTGATGAGTGTAGCCAAGATGTGTGGAGGTGGTGTTGGCTGGGCTAACCAGACTGCCTTCTAACTTGCTTTACCCTCCCAGTAATGGTGACCTCAGGTCTCAGCAGAGTACTTCCCTTGTCCCAATCCCAATAGCAGTATAGCGTGTGCCCTTTGCTCATGTAAAAAGTGATTCTCTAGTACCAGTTCTCAAGTTTGCAGGTAGCATGCTCTGCAACCAGAGGCAGATTTAATGGTGGGCGCACCCGGCACGCGCCCTGGTCCCCAACTTCTGAAGGCACGTACTTTTATTTTCCCTGTCTCTCTTTTTTTTCGAGGGGCCCAATATTTTCTTCTGCGCCTGGGACCTCAGCCGACCTTAATCCGCCTCTGTCTGCAACCTAACACCAACAGAGAAGGGAAGCAAACTCTGAGAGATTAAGGGGCAGCCAAGATCTGTGGTTTTGTTCTCTGTCTGGAATGCCCACCACTAACCAGCTGTGGCTGTACCTCTGTGCTGTGTCCCTGCCCAGGTCACTGGGCTCAGCTGCAGCTCCTAGTGTTCACTCCCGGAAAAATACCCACTGAATTTATGTGCTCCTCCTAGCCGAATAGAGTGCTAACTTCAGCATGATCTCTCTGCTCTCTGTGCTGAGCCTCACCGTGAGCACCCAGCTCTACCGCTGCATCTGTTGTTCCTCTCAACATTTCTGTCTTCTCGCCTCTCTGATTTGCAGCCACTTGCCTACCTTTAGATGTATCAATTTGCAGATCTCTCAAGTGTGTTTGTGCATTGAGCAGGGAATCTTTCACTGAATTATTGCTGTACAAATTGTTGAAACTTCGAGGGGGGAGACCAAAAGCATCTCTCATGTCAATATTCCCCTGATGTCACTTTTATTTTATTTCATTTTTAATGAATACTAACTGCCACATACATGCATTGGTGGTACAATGTACAGATGATGTTACAGAATTGTATACCTGAAACCTGTATAATTTCCTTAACCAGTGTCACCTCAATAAATTTAATATAAAAGAAAAAATCTCATACATAAAATTTCAAAATGTGTTTATTTTTGCAGTCAGTTGGGTCCCAGTGATGTGAGCTATATGTAATTTCAAAATCAAACGTAACTACACATAGCAAATACTTGCCAAATCATAGTTTTTCTCCTCTAACATGACTGTACGAGAGATGAGAACGTTCTCTAAATTCAGGTGAGATTTCTACTGTGGTGAGGAGATTATTTAGAGCTAGGCACTATATAGGAAGAAAGTAACCTTAGGTTGCCCTGTCTAGGTGGCTCAGTTGGTTGGAGCATCATTCCAGCATGCCATGGTTTGGGGTTTGATCCCTGGTCAGGGCACGTACAGGAATCAACAAATGAGTGCATGAATAGGTGAAACAACAAAGTGATGTTTTTTTCTCTCTCTCCCTTCCTCTCTCTAAAGTAGCCTTAGGTTAGTAGTATGCCCCATCTTTTGTCTAGATTGTTAGAATTTCTGAGCACTGAATAAACTTTAGTTGAAGTTGTGATTAACCACTTTTATTTTCCTAAAACAAACAAACAAAAATCTCTTGTGAAAGTTTTTTCTTCCATTTTGAACCTTTTAATGCTCTTCAAATCTTCTCTTTTCTTTTGGTTATTTCTATATGCACCTTAAGTCTTTAGTTTGCTTCCCTGAAAAGTGAATATAAAGCAACAACACTTAGCAACAGAATCGATAAGTGCATTATTTATTATTTGTTGCCTCAGTTGATATGTGTAAGATATGCATTTTTTGCCTGTCGATGCAGCCCTAGAGCTTCCCTTTACACAAATAGTTCTCTGGCCTTTACATTGTACTACTACAGATAAGACTTTACTCAAATGTCATAAATTCATCACTGCATGCCAAATAAATATGTTTATCCAGTACAGACATAAAACTGTCAAAAAGAAAATATCTGGTGATGCTAAAAAGTTAACATATGCACTATAATTATGTATGCACTTTGCAAAGCCTATTCAATCACAAGTTTATTGGAATATATAGTTGACCCAAGTCCTTTTAGCAGAAAAGCCCTAAAGTGCAGATCCAACACAAAGTAATCAATGAAATTTACCAGCATTTGTATTTAGTGCCCTTAAATTTTATCCAGATACTCTAAGAATTTGACCACTAAATTTGGCTAACTCTGATCTAACATCAAAGCAAGGCATTTGCTATCACTATTGAAAACATTGTTCTGAAGCTTTCTAAAATGTTACATTCAGATAAAAAGAATGATTTCAATAGCTCCTGAATATGGCTAGAAGGGTTTTTTTTCTTTTATATAATATTATCAACCAAACTATTTCATTTTATATGAGATATAAAGGATAAGATTCAAAAGTGACCCACTTTGCACAGGCTAGCAGAAGAATGAGGGATGGGGTCAGAGACACTAGGAGTTAACACGCTCCTTTTAAACCAATAGAACCTGAACTAGCTTCTTTCATTTAATCCAATTTCCTTTGAACCTGTTTCCTGTAGGAAGGTATTTCTAATAATGCATTTAAAAATAAGACTAATGTTATCAAATAATTTCTTCAAATTATAGTCTTCTTGGTATACATAGTTTTCTAATTCCTCCCTTCAATAACTTTTGTATTTCTGGTTGGCCTTTTAGGTGACCCCATTAGCAACACAGCTGAGAATTCACAATTAGGAATCTTGTTCAGCCAAATTAATTGTCATTTTCCTTCTGGGAGGAAATAAACAGTAAAGATAAATATATTGTTTATTTCTGTTTATTATAATCATACACAGAATCCCTTGGCACAGTTATGCCTTGTGCCAAAACTTTTCTTCAAATATTTCTTTGAGATTTTTCAGTCAGTTTTTGAAGACATCTAGAATTTACTCATCCATAAAAAACAATCCATGACGTATTTCTCCAAATTTACTATAGGCTTACCAGGTTTTTACTTTGAAGTAATTTTAAGTGACTGTTGATCTCAGGATGATTCTCTATGCAGTTATTCATATAGTGCAGGACTGTGATCTTTCTTTTTCAGTTCTGTGAAGTTTGGTGACCGACAATACTAAGATGAGTCCACCACGATGCCTCAGGAGAGGCCGTATTACAGGTACTGCACTAAAAGAAACAGGGTATACAAAGATGGATATGACATAACCCTTGCCCTCAGTAGAAATAAATAACAAATAAGTAGAAATAAGGTGTGAAAGGTGCATTAAGAGAGGAAGAAAAATGTTTCACAGGAGTGCTATTAAACACTATAAATTTGGAAGGAGAGTGTGGTAACGACCCTCAAAATACAGTGAAGGGTGAGAAATATAATGGCATGCTGAAGAAATGGCCAAAACCCAGTTTGGCTAAAATGCCTGCCTGGGATACTGCGGTGTATACAGTGATCAGTACAAGTGAACGGTGAATCTGAACCCTAATCCTGGAAATCTTTTAAATTGCTTTTTTAGAAATTTGAGTTTTTACATACCATGGGAGCCTTATAAGGTGTTTGAGCTGGAAAAGGATATGTTCATGAATGTGATTTGGGAGGTAATCTGACATTTTAATTTCTCTTTGGCAAGATCCAAGGATAGCTTCCTAAATAATGGCCATATTTGTTTCAACTATCCATCCTTTATTCATTGTATTTTTCAAATGTTAAAAAACAGTTAGGATCCTGTTATTGTATTAGTAATATAATATTAGTCACCTAATATGACACATATATTGTATTCCATTTCCATGGTATATGAAGGTGAATCAGATGTGATATTATCATTCATAGTTTAAAAGGCAGGATAAGACAGTATATAAATAACTATAGAGTGAATTTCAAGAGAGGTATAGAGATGACCAAGGAAAGAAAGAACCATGAAAGGTGGCCTAAACATTGGATTCAAATATGTTGTTTTTATATTTATTTTAGAGCTCATTTTAAGGTGAAAGGCATAGATAAAAAGTGTTTGATTTGAGGGATTCTAGGTTAATCTACTACCCTCAAAGTACCTGCTAAAAAGTGGCAAAACCTCCTTCTTTGTTGTTGCTGTTAGAGAAGAATAAAATTAAATTATTTCAAAATACTTCAGCTGCTTTTCAACTGTTAGAAAGAAGTTTGTGATGGGTCATGAAAGGAGTAGCTCAACAACATATTACATTTTTGTAATGTCTTAGTGTAAATTAGTTTATCAGATCACAGTTTTCCTAAAAAGTAATTTCAAACCAAAAGAAATTGGAGTGTTGATAACATAGATGCTAAAAAATAATGTAGATCATGGAGTCAAGGTCAGAAAGATGACATGGTGAGTGAATATGAAAGGCTAGTAAGAAGCTTAAAGGCAGCATAATACAGGTCAGGGACCAGGTATGTGAAACTTAAGAGAAAAGGTCACTGAAGGGAAAAGAAGGAGGTCCTGAGATTAAACTAAGGCAACTTCACTGCTTTGCTCACCACTGGTCTACTCAGAACAAATACCTAGTAGGCACGTACCAGTTCAATTGTTCATTGCCAGCATCTTTTCTGACTGGTCAGGGTTCACGTGGTGTCTATTGTAAAATGTCTGATATTCTGTTTCTACTCCAAACTCACATAGTACCTGGTACATAAGATATCTCCTGATAAATATGCTCATTCTATTCTACAAGCATATTTAAATTCTTCATGTGAAACCAATGCTTTTTTAAAAACTACAGTCCATGTGAGTTCTTTATGTATTTTGGAGATAAAACTCTCATCCGAGGAATCATTGGCAAATATGCTTTCCCATACAGTTGGTTCCCCAAAATATATAAAGAACTCACATGATTCCTTCCACTCCAGGAAGAACAAAAATCCAATGAAAAAAATGGGCAAAGGACCTGAACAGACACTTCTCCAAGGAGGACATATGGAGGGACCAGAGACATATGAAAGGATGCTCAGCATCACCAGTCATCAGAGAGATGCAAAGTAAATCCACAATGAAATACCACTTCACACTGGTTGGCAAAGCCATCATAAACAAATCAACAAACAACAAGTGCTGGTGAGGCTGTGGAGAAAATTGAACCCTAGTACACTGTTTGTGGGAATGTAGACTGGTACAGCTACTGTGGAAAACAGTATGGAATTTCCTCAAAAAACTAAAAATGGAACTGCCTTTTGAACTGGGAATCCCACCGCTGGGGCTATACCCTAAGAATCCTGAGTCACCAACTCAAAAGAATCTATGTACCCCAATGTTCATAGCAACGTCATTTATAATAGCCAAGGGCTAGAAACAGCCTAAGTGCCCATCAGTAAATGAGTGGATCAAAAAACAGTGGTAGATTTACACAATGGAAAACTATGCAGCAGAAAGAAGGAACTCCTACTCTTCACAACAGCATGGAAAGAACTGGAGAGTTTCATGCAAAGTGAAAGAAGCCAGATGGTGAAAGAAAAATATCGTGTGATCTCACCTATAAGTGGAAACTAATCAACAAAACAAACAAGTGAGCAAAATAGAACCAGAGACATGGAAATAAAGAACAAATTGATAATGACCAGAGGGGTGAGGGCAGGAGAATAATGGGGGAAAGAAGAGGAAGGGTCAAGTCAAGGAACATAAAGGACCCATGGACAAAGACAACAATGGGTGGGGGAGGATCAAATGTGGGAGTTGAGGGGTAGGTAGGGTAAGGGAGAAAAATGGGGGAAATAGGGACAACTATAATTGAGCAACAATAAAAAAAACTTTGATAAAATTTACCTAATAAAAATTACTTCATGAACTAAAAAAAAGTCAGTATTCAATCTAAATCTACAATTATTGAAAAGTTGCTTTTTTCCATTATAATCTTGAACTTGCTAATTGTCTTGTATTAAAGTAAAATTGCAAATAGGTTTAAAAGAATATAAAAAGAGGTTGTAAAAGACATAAAAATACAAATAAACACAAAAGATGATAAGTCAAAAACAAGTATGGAGAAAATGAAAAATATATAATCAATAGAAAAACTATTATTAAAAAAAGAAATTCACTGTTCATTTTGAGAGATTGAAATATGAATAAGTAAAATTTACAACATTCAGGTAAATAGTTTATACCAGAGGACACTGGAAAGAAGACACCAAATGAAGACACATGAACATTGTGATGGAGTACAGCAGTTCCAGTGCAGGCTGCAATTCACTTTTTTGTGATTTTTTGTAAGTCATTTAACCTTCACCTTATCTTTTCCTGCATGTAAAAGTAAAAATTCTAATAATGACTTTCATTATAAAACTCTGGGGAGGATTAATTAGGTAATGTTCTCAGGAGCTTTGAAGATTAAAAGCCTCAAATAAGTGCTAAGTATAACATACAAAACCAAAGAGGTACAATCAGGAAATACACATGTCGGAGAGATGAAAGGAGAAAAATAGGCTTATGAAAAAGATGAAAGTTAAAGTTTGAAAAGATTCAGCGGGTGGAGAGTTTGGAAAAATTTGATGATTTTGAAAAAAATTTAACTCCAAGTAAACACATCATGAAACCAAATATGTTTAAAATGATGTTGATTTGTACTAATTTGTTAAAAATATGACATTCTGAAAACGTACATCAACATATTTGTGCTGCAACGGCAACTGTGAATATTTTCTTCTCAAGGTTGCAGGATGTGCTTTATTTATCATGTCTATCACATCCAAGCTGTCTCCTTCCATTTTTGTCAAATCTGCTTTTAGGTGTCACATGCCTATCCAGTGTGAGACCTTTGTTCCCAGATTCTTCTTATCCCTATCACCTACTATAAATGTGTGAGATTCACAAAGTCAACCCGAAATAAGATGGATGGGACTTGCTAACCACAAAGGTTTTCAGTGAACTGTGAAACAGGGAAATGAGCCAGTCTCTAGAAAGAAAAGATTGGATGGACTAAGACACTTTAAAGCCAGTTACTGTAGTGAGTTAGACTGTATAATTTCCTCAAACCGAATGAGAACTTCAAGGAGAAAAAAAAAATTGTAACTTAATCAGATGGACTGTAGTTTTTTAATTTTATTTTAATGTTGTTCAATTACAGTTGTCCCCATTTTTACCCCATTACTCTCTCCTGCCCCACTTACCCTCCACCTCCAACATTCAATCCTCCCTCACCCCCATTGTCCTTGTCCATGGGTCCTTTATGTTCCTTGACTTGACCCTTCCTCTTCTTTCCCCCATTATTCTCCTCCCCTCACCCCTCTGGTCACTGTCAGTTTGTTCTTTATTCCCATGTCTCTGGTTCTATTTTGCTCACTTGTTTGTTTTGTTGATTAGGTTCCACTTATAGGTGAGATCATATGGTATCTGTCTTTTACCACCTGGCTTATTTCACTTAGCGTAATGCTTTCCACTTCCATCTATGCTGTCACAAAGGGTAGGAGTTCCTTCTTTCTGCGGTGTGTATACCATTGTTTTAATACTGACTTACCCATTTGCTTTAGATCCATTGGTCAAGTAAATTAATACATCTGATATATAATGTCTTTATTTATATCTTGGAAATACAACATATATTTCACTGGACTCCTATAAGAATGAAAGAGCAGTGTGGAGCAAGTAGGTTTACAGTTGTTCATATAGAAAATAATACAATGATTAAATAATAATAATAAAAAATAGTATAGTACCTACACATATTTCTTTTAATTCTTCTTTCTTCTCTATACTAATCTCCATTTTTTAAATTAAGGTATATTTTAAATACATTAAAAAGTTAAGATTTTAACTTGCAAAATTTTATGCAAAATTTTATGATTTTTGGCAAATTTAAACACCAGTGTAACCATTATCTGGTTCAAGACATAGGACTTTTCTGTCACCCCTAAAGCCTTTTTCATGACAATTTTCAGTAAATATCTTTCCATAGTAAGTGGTTAAATTATCATCATCCACTAGTCTTGGCTATTCTCAAACTCCACATAAATGGAATCTCTAAGTATGTATGCTTTTGCTTCAATCTTCTTTCACTCATCATGTGTCCTGAGATCCAAAAATGTTCAATATTGTATCTGTGGTTTTGACCTTTATTTTACTTCTAATTCTCTTGATGATGGACATTTATGCTGTTTCCAATTTAGAGCTATTATAAGATTTCCATTGATGAGTATTCTTGTGAAAGATGTTTTGTGATTGATATTTTTATGTATCTCAGCAATAGAATTGCTCAGTCATAAAGCTGACTTTGTAATCCTCTGACAAACAGTTTTCCATAATGGTTGCACCATTTTATGCTGACTGAGAAATGTATGGAAGTGCAGTTGCTCCACGTTTTTCTAAACTTGATACTGATAGTATCTTAAGTTTTAGTCATTCCATTGGGTGTGTAGTGGTATTTCATTGTAAATTTTTCTTGCATTTCTTTGATGATTAATGATATTGAGCAACACTTGGCACAATTATTTTTCTAGAAGAGTATTGTTATTTTAAGTAGATTTTTATTCATATTTTGAGAAAGTAATGAACAGATAAGAATTTTTAACTTATTTTTATAACTGTAACTTTATAGAAGTTATCATAATAGAGATCATTATTAAAAAGCAAGAAAAATGTACGGCCAATTTTCCTATTTAATTATCAATATCCCCAATATAAAACTGTCAAGAACCATCAATCATCCCCTCCTGATAGAACAAACACTGAATTGTCCTCTGACGACAGAACAACCTTTAAATTTTCTAGGGTTTAATAAAAACTGTTTTTTGTTTTGTTTTGTGAAAATGAAAAATAATGCTGGACAAATTATAAAAAAAGAGAGATTTTCTTTAAAATTGTGGAAGAGGCTTGAGGGCAGGGCATATCAAAAATGGGGAAAAGATATTTTTATGTCTATTAAAAGTAGACATGAAATAAACAGTTTGAGAAAAAAATGACAGAAAATGGCAATCCAAATTTGTGTCTTCACATTAGAATGTGATACATCTGAAGACAGATGTCAGAAATTAAGAGAAAAATAAAGATCAGAAACCACTTAACTACAGTTCAAGTTCCTCCTGAGAAGAAATCATTAAAATTTCTGTTGTATCTTCTCTCACTTTCCATTACCTAGCACATATTTTCATCTGAATGGTATATACTCAAAATAAATAACTTATTTTACTGTCACTGCAAAATAAAGTGCACTTAAGATTTTTTTCTTTAACACGGTTACTTCAACCTTTCTTTTCCACTTATCATTTATCAACCACTCACTTTAGAAAGTACTGAAAGGGAGATGGGAGGACAGGATGAAAGATGGTGAAGAGATTAACCAAAGAATATTTATGGACAATCCAAGGACAGGACAACAATGTGGGGATTGCCTTCGGGTGGGAGGAAGGTGGGGCTGGGTGAGGGAGGGGAAGGGGAGAAAAGTAGGAACAACAGTAATAGCTTAAACAATAATAAAAAAAAGAAAGGAAGAAAAAAGAAAACACTATAAATAATGAAAAAAGAAAGTACCGAAATATGAGGCTTTTTGTTTTTATAGGGTCAACATATATGTGAGAAAGAGAAGTTTGACACAGGCTATAGAGCTGAGTGAATGTAGGCTTTTTACTCTCATAACAGCATGGTGAACCAGCTGCCAATTTCAGCTAACTAAGCTGGTGAACCAAGTCAGCTATTGGCGATATTATTAATTGCTCATTTAACAGACTAAAAGAACAGGAAAAAAATAACATGTCTTCAAGTCAATTAGTCATTTCATTCTATAACTTGAGAGGTATACATCATACAATTTATCTGCCTATCTGCAATAGATTAGTGGTAGATATATTAAAATGGATATAGCAATTGATACAGACAGATGGATAATAGACACAAATAGAAGAAAATAATTTAAAAATCTCCCGGTAAGACTGCTCTCCTTCAGTAACTATATTTACATTCACACAATTAATAATATAAAAAGATTGCATTCATTGATTCCTAAAGTTTCTTGAGCACTCATTTTCAGACACTGTGTTCAAACTTGAGTTAACAATAAGAAACCAACTGGAGATAATCCGTACCCACATGTCTCACTTTTTGGTCCTGGCTTTGGAGGAGTTGTTATGTGTGTGTGTGTGCATGCTCACGTGTGTTATCCACAACAACAAAAATGGAAGTAAATGCAACACTAGGATACAAAATTCGAAAAATTGCAGCCATAGAAAGAAATGGTCAATTCTGTTGTTGGTTAAGGGCAGAATGCTAATTAATTTTCTAGAATACTGCTGTCTTATTTCAAGTTTCCTTAAAACAAACCCTGAAATGGGGATTAATGTGCAAGTTATTTGCTAAGGAAAAGTCCTTCCAGGAGAAACCAGTAAGAGAGTGAGAGAAGTAAGACATAGAAAGAGAGCCCAAGCAAGAGAATGATTCCAACTGATCCCAATTCCAGTCCCCGGGCGAACCCACAAGAAGAGTCCCAACTATAAATTATATCTCAGCTTGCCCACCTTTAGGCAATGGAATTGAGCATTCATATTCCTGCACCAGTCCATCACTGCCTATGAACTGTCTCAAAGGGTATAAATAAACTCTCAGCTACTTTCATCTTTCTGGAATCTCTACGGGTAGTCTTCTGATCTATCAAAGTAAGAATACTAGCAAATAAAAAAGAGAAAAAGAGAAAAATTCAGTCCATGAGCTTGCTCCTTGGCCCTGGGCATTAGCATAAATTTTATGTTTCAGGTACTTATGTTGGTCACAAGACAAAGAAATATGTAAACAAGAATGTGTGGAACAAGGCAAATGTGTGTGGAACCAAAAATGGATACATCTATCCATTTTCAGAAATAGATAAGAGTGAGTAGGTCTGCAAGTAATTATATTCCCTGGTTTGGGATTTAGCAAGAAAAACAGGGGGGTGTTTTAGTCTAAAAGTTGAAACTTTTGGTTTTTCCAAAGAAATAGTTATTGAATGAGTTTTGCAGGGAAAAAAAAGTGTAACCCTTTACAAAACCATTAGAAACAAAGCACAAATAAATGAAAAATAGATGCATAAAAAAATCAATTTTTATAGATTCTGTGGGAATCTAGGGGATCCACGGGGATCTAGGCAGGGCATTAACAATGTTCAATGTACCTCTCAAATTCGGAGAGAAGCAGGCTAGGTTTTTCTCCAGGCATCCTGGGGTGTTGGATAAGTGCTGGCAAAACCTGCTAAAGTGAAGTCCCTCTCTTCCACCAAACCACCTTAGAGAGGAGAGAAGTAACTTCTGTTGTTCATTATTTATCTCTGTGCATCTTGGGAGGGAAAAAGAAAGAAAAAGTAAAGTAATTATAATGATACAATAATTACCCCAATAATAGAAACTTTATCGAATCTGAGGCAAAAAAGAAAATGCTGTAATGAAGAGGGCACAAGAGCTCAGCTAAAGCTATCAGTCCCACGAAGCCTGCAGACTGCCAACGATCTGGTGCAAACGTCATGGTTACAGACATGTGACAAAGTTCAAGCAGCTACTATAAAGAGACAGGTGCAATAAAGAAATATAGCACCATCACCTGAGAATCAACACAACAATGTGATTCCATCATATCTATTAATATAATGGATGATACAGGATAAGATAGTTTCTTATAGAATTAATGTAAATGGCTATGTATGCATACCATTTAAAATGAAAAATGAGATACTTAAAACTTATGATGTAAGACCTAGAGAAAAATTTACTGGGGAGGTAATGAAGTTTGAATTTCAGGACCTCTACTTGTTTGGTCTCATTTTTCTTTTGTATGGACCTCAGCAATGTTTTCACATAGTTATATATATATTTTAAATTTGTAAAAATTAGATACTTTCACTCAACCGGCTGTGGACAGTATCTCGATTATTTCTACTTGCCCTCTACCACCCACCCTTTCTTACTGGTTTGAGCAGGTGCATTTTAGAATCTGGCTAATGGACAGTTGGACTAAGGGCGCGTTTTGGTTAAGTTGACTAAGATCTAGTCATACGAATTGCAGCCATTTCTCTGTGTGAAGCTAATGCCATCTAGTCTGGGATAAGATTAACTTCCAGAAAAGTTTCTCCCCTAGTGGTACTCTATTTTGGAAGTATGTGGTTTAGTGGAGGAGAAACAAGGTCTGAAATGTTTGGGGTCAAAAACTGATGTATGAAATTTTCAAATCATTAAACTGACTAAGTTGTAAGTGAAGAATCTGGGTCAGACCTACTTCTTGTTAAAACTATCAACAATTAAAGTTCATTTAAATCAATATGCTAAAGGAATGTCAACTGATATTTTCTTCTCTCTAAAAAATTACAAAATTGGCATTATATAAAGAGGTGATCAAAAATACTTATAAAAAATGTAGGCAAAATGCATAATAACATTATGTTGGGCAGTTAATGGAAAAAAGTTATATTCCTTGATTTATTATACATTTGTTGTTTTTTACCTTTTGAGATTATAAGTTTGCTTGATTTCTTTTTGACTCAATATATATCAATTTTAATACATAATTATGTATTTCCAAGTTTAGGTCTGAGCCTGGTAACACCTTTTTAGGAAGAAAATACCTAAATAAAAAGCAATATAACAATTAGGAACAAGAAGAAAATTCAAATATTGCATTTCTGAAAAGGAGAAGCCAATATTATAAAAGGTCAATTCAACTTGAATTTAGCTATAAATTAATATGCTCTCAACTAAAATACTACAATATTTTAATTCAACAAAAGATATTAAATTATGTTTGAAAATTAAACATGAAATGGGCCAGGAACTCAATCATCACTCTTTCAGGCATGACTAGATTTAGGACCTCAATGGACTCATGTGAACTATTTTTTTCTCCATTTTTATATATGTTTCTGCACACATTTCTTTAACTTTTGTTCCCATTATCTACCTCCTATGTTTAAAGAAGATGGTTTTAATCAATTCCAGCAAAAATTATTAAAGCTGCTTCTGATTTCAGCAGAATAAACCCTTCTAATGCCAATATATCATGTCTTGGGAAAGACTCTAATTAATCTCAAATCATTCTGAGCACACTTAGAAAGAAATCATGACCAAGGGTTTACTATTCCACACGACTGACTTGCCTCACTGCTCATCTTTGTGTCGAGGATGGGTGCAACATGACACTCCAATGGTAACAGAAAGGTACTATTCTGATTGGCTTACTTCAGTCACAACTCACCATGTGTTAAATATGTGATGCTATGAGTGCCCCTCCAATGTGGCATTGGGGTGGTAGGCTTCCCAGAGACAAGAATACCAGAGGGACAAAGAACATATGCTATTGCATTGAAGTTAGAATGTCATCAATGATAAGAAACATTATTTTTATGTAACACTAAAAAAGAAAAAATGCTGCTACTGAAACTCTGTTAAATTTTCCTATCACTCATACTTTATTTTGTGTTTATTGAGACTATTTAGCCATAATAATGTTATACTTTTATTTACCTACATTCAAAATGTAGGTAGATTAGTTAAAGTGCCATTAAAATATCTTCACATTTGGTGTCTAGTTCTTCTGAAACTCTTCAACTGTGTATGTGTGTGTCTGCACGTTATCCTTTCTGCCAGTGAGTTTGGGTACTGCAGTGTTTCTTGAGAGCACTCCCACTATATATCTGGATTTTCTATCAAGCTAGTTATAATCATCCTGCAAGTTTTGATGCAATATGCAGACAAAAGAGTCCTTTATAACTCCCATTTGAACGACAACAATTGAGATATTAATCCCAAATTCAGAAATGTTTTAAAAAATGACAAATTTTGAAAGTTAGTATTCATAAATATATTATACCAATTAAATATATACTATGTAAGTGATTGCTTTTTTGGTTGTCTTGATGTATTTTGTTTCAGTGAATTATATATGTGTATGTGTGTGTGTGTGTGTGTATCTCCTTTTATTAATATTTCCACTAAATTTTTTCACATAGGTTATTTCTTATCTATAAGTCTTTCAGGAATCTAATTCTAGTAGTTGGGTAGAGGTAATTTAAGTGGTAAATAATTTTGAACTGACACAATCTATAAGAACATAAGATAATAAATTATCAGACTCCACCATTGTACTTTTAAAACATATAGCTACAATGAATATAGTTACATTCTTTTCAATATAAATTCTGAAAAGTTGATTTACATCCTGAACTAGGCAGAATAATGTTTCCAAAAATATGTCCACATCCTAATCCCTGAATCTGAATAAGATCTGGTATGTAGTAAAAGGGAAATTAAGGTTGCAGATGACCTTGATATGTGGAGATTCTCTTTGATAATCCGTGCATGTCCCCATTTAATTACAAGGATTCTTATAAGTGACTGATGGAGACAGGAGAATCAATGTCTGAATAATACATGTAAAAAAGACCCAACTGGTGATTACTGGTTTGATGTTGGAAAAAGACCACTAGCCAAGGAATACAGTAGCCCCTAGGAGGTGAAATAGGTAAGAAAGTAGATTCTCCCCTAGAGCCTCTGGAAGGCACACAGCCATGTCCACACCTTGATTTAATTCTAGGGAGACCAATTCATATTTCTGTCCTCAAGAATTAGAAGAATAAGTTTATGTTGTTGAAATCCACTAAGTCTGTGAAAATTTTGTTACAGCAGGAAGATAAAACTAACACAATTTCTTAGTTAACTCTTCCTATTTTCAAAAAGAATGATAATAATTAGTGAACATCTATAGTCATAAAATGAATTTTTTCCACAATTTTACATTTCTAGAAAACTATCTTAGTGAAACAAGGAATAGTAAGCATAGCTTGATTTTTCTTTTAAGATTTTAAAGGAAAAAATGCCTATCTTAATCTTGGGCCGACCAGAGTCATTATTATGATTGAAAGGGAGGGAAACACTCAAATCTTCCTGAAAGTATCCTTGATTGCATAAATCTCAGGTTGGTTAATCTGTCAGACTACCTTACCAGAGAATCAAGGATCTTATTACCAAGAACCTATTCAGCAAGAACCCTTGCCAGTAATCAAATACAAAACACTTTCTGACAGTGGTAATTAATAATATGGAGTTATTCACTGGCCTGTAACATTGCCAGAGTATGTGTCTCCCATTGCAATGCCATCTTTTAGATGAACAAACACAAAAACCCCTCATCACAAAGAGTGTCAACAAACATCATAAAATTTGTAAGAATTTGTTGGGCGACTTTTCACTATTCTTAAAAGTAAATTAATATTCTAACCTCCAGCTTACAAAAAATAGTGACATGGGGCTATGAGTAAATAACTTTGCCATTCTTTTTTAAAAAAGTTTCACATTATATCTTGTTAAAGGGACCGGGAATACACTAAGCAAGAGAAATAGTTAATACAGCACAGGAAAACAATATTTTCACAGAAATTATCATCTTCTCTCATTAGCAGTTCTGTCTTATCAAAATGGTATGTGCTACTCTCAGACTCAAAGATAATGGAAGGCCAGCTATCATTAGTTCATATACTCTAAAATGTTCACTGACCAATTGTAGCAATAAATAGCAATATGAATTCTAGAAATGGGGAAAGAGTTAGGTGCTAGAGAGTGGGTCCAGGAAAGCAATTTGCAAGTGTGTGTGCTTCCCAGAAATTGTTTCTATAATTAATCCAAAACGTAGCCCTCTCTCCCTATCTTTCCCTCCTGCCCTGCCCCCCCCCTCATTAAGCATGATTTTACTCAACAGCAAAGACTAATAAAGCAGAACCTTTAGATGAACTCTAGATTCCTGTGAATGCCTTTGGCATTTTCTCAGTAGCCAGTTACTGTAACAATTGTAGAGTCATAGCGAGCAGTCTTAGAGTGGCTGAAATGGGTAATTATTTCTCTTTATTATTATGATAGTGGGTCAATTAAGGGAAATATAGAGCTATAACTTTCACAGATTTACTATAAAATCTTGTACAAGGTCACTTTGCTTTATCTTATCTAGAAATTCATTGGATATATCATAATCTGTTATAGTACAGGTAATAAGAGTTGTCTAGAAGGAAATTGTTTCATTAAAAAGCCTTTAAAATGTTGGGAAGATAGGTGTTATGTGGTGAAATAATCTGTATAATCCTGCAAAAAAAATGAGCACAAATGTAATATCTGAATACTATAACTCAGTTGTATATACACACACACACACACACACATATATACACATATGCAAATGCATATATGCCAATTAGATGCGATTGCACATTTTTAAATCAATCTAGAGGTTAAATTGGGGTTCTTTAATAAACCCATTAAAACTCTAAACAACCATGTTATCTAGCAGAAGCATGACTTAACCACTCCTCCTAGCACAACCTGTGGCTCAAGCCTATCACTCCCTGTATATTGATTTAATTGCCAAATTTTTCTCCTGCATAATTTCAGTTTTAGTTTCCTAAGTTCTTCATTCTGTCTTTAAGAAAACGTTATGTTAGTCCTCTCACATATTATGTTACTGATAGTCCAACGTTGTCATGCAATAACGAGGGGCTTAATTCCAAGGACCCAGCTAAGCTTGCCTTCCCGAGGCAAAGCTCTTATAGGCAATGAAGTTATTCCTACGTCCCTTCCTATTGCCACCATGCTTTCTCAGAATCAACCTGCCATCCGTACCATTTCACAAAACATTTTTCTATGTTAGGTGTAAAGTTACCTAATTTCAAATCCTATTCTAGGTTTTATTAGTGGTTGATAACAGCTTAATAATCCATCTCTTCCTGGGCAACATCTAGGTTAATAATAGCAGAGCTTTGTTAGATACATGATGATAATAATAATCCTGAAACACCAATTCAAAACAGCCTATGCACCCCAATGTTCATAGCAGTGTTATTTACAACAACCAAGTGCCGAGGCTATTTACAAGAGCCTAAGTGCCCATCAGTAAATGAGTGGATCAAAAAACTGTGGTACATTTACACAATGGAATACTATGCAGCGGAAAGAAGGAACTCCTACCCTTCCTGAGAGCATGGATGGAACTGGGGAGTTTTATGCTAAGTGAAATAAGCCAGGTGGTGAAAGACAAATACCATATGATCTCATCTATTAGTGGAACCTAATGAACAAAACAAAAAAAATGAGCAAAATAGAACCAGAGACATGGAAATAAGGAACAAACTGACAGTGACTAGTGGGGAGGCGGGAGAGGGAAAATGGAGGAAAGAAGGGGAAAGATCTAGCCAAGGAACATGTATGAAGGACCCATGGGCATGGACAATGGGATGGGGATTGACTGAGTGGGCAGGGTGGGGCAGGGCAGGGGAGAGCAACAGGGGGAAACTGAGACAACTGTAATTGAACAACAATAAAAAAAATAATAGAAAATAATAGCTGAAAAGTATTGAGCCCTTATTCTCAAGTACTCTTCTAAGGACTTTGCTTTTATTCTCACCTATATTCTCAAGTCTCCCTATGAAAGATTCACTTTTATTCACTCTGTCGGTCTTTCAGGGGAAACAGCAGAGACTCAGATAGTTTAAGCAATTTGTCAAAAATCACCCAATTTGTGTATATAGGACTCAGAAGAAGGACCCAACTGCCTGATGCCAGAGCTTTAGAATTTAACCACCATGTTATATTTAATCAGACATGTCCATTGCCTTGGCAGCCTGGTGATGGAAATTCTAAGACAGATAGATCTTTAACACAGAATTATGTCATGTATTACATTGAGTATTGTCCAGTAGATTCAGCTGGAACTCAATTTTCAATAACTTTTAACTTTTGTTACTGTTTATAGATGAGCTAAGATATTTGTTCAGATTAAGGGATACATGAAAATAGTCTCTGTTACTTTAAAATTAGTTCAACTAGGCATGGTTGGTGTGACTCAGTGGATTGAGGGTTGGTCTGAGAACCAAAGGGCACATGCTTGGGTTGCGGGCCAAGTCCCCAGTTGGGGGCACGTGAGAGGCAACCACACATTGATGTTTCTCTCACTCTCTTTCTCCCTCGCTTCTCCTCTCTAAAAATAAATAAGTAAAATCTTTTTAAAAATCCAAGTCTAAAAAAAATAAAAATGAAAACATAGAATTAGTTCAACCAAACACACTGCATGAAATAGACAATCCACAGTTAATGGGCAGCAGTAGTATTATCCAATTACTTGCAAATTTTGATTCCTTAACATTTGTCTAACTTTCTGATTTTAAAAAGAATCTACCTTCCTATGTAGTTAAGCAATATATAGAAAACCACTTTGCAACTCTATATCTCAGCTCTTTCCTCCTGCTGAAAGTATAGCTTTTAGAGGCATATGTGAAATACTGGACTTGATTCTCATTTTCACCTGCTAATTACCTACTGTGAAGAAGTGTTACATGATAATGGCACATCGTAAAACATTGATCAAAGCTTTCTGTGGCACACAGAGGTAACAGTGTGAACCTTTTTGTTTTTAGTGACTAGGTTGTCACCAAACAGGAAAATTTTAACCCAGGTTATTTCATGAAATCTATCCGTTACCTTTCCATATTGTGGGTGGAGACTATATATAATATATTATATATAACATACAAAAATATGAAATAATGTATATATTCATCAATAATTTTCATCAATAATTGTTTTGAATCTACAAGAAAATGACCAAAAGAAATCATCTTCCAAGAGAATCACTAACAATACAAAGTAATTAAAAAACCATAGCTTTGGAAAATTTGTGCAGCTTAATTACATTACCCAAACATCATCAGACCCTCTCTGTGTGGTACTCACACTTATTGCCTATTGCATATATTTATGCTTATGTTTGTGTGTGTGTGTGTGCATATACAAGCTTGTGCCAAGGACTGTTTTACTAGAGCATGCACTTATATTTGGTATTTGACTCTAAAGCCGTTAGCAACTATAGAAAATTCCACTCTGCGTTTAAATAAAAAAGGTAGCATACACTTTATTTGGATCAAAATGTAAAGACTTGTGGATGATTTTACTTAAAAGTGTGACAATAGGACTATCCCTAAAACTGGATTAACAGTTTAGAATGGTGAATCTTACATTGGCTAAAATTCACTCTTAGGTATAACATGGAGTTTAAATTCTAAAGCTCTGGAATCAGAAGTTTGGGTTCTAATTCTGAATCCTATATTCTCAAATAGGGTGATTTGGGGCATATTGCTTAAACTATCTGAAACAATATTATCTTTCCTGTGAGATTGATGGAGTAAATAAAGGTGAATATGTCATAGGGAGATTTAAGATTCCATGTATAAGTGAAATCATATTGTATTAGTCTTTCACTGACTGGTTTATTTCACTTAGCATGATAGTCTCCACATCCATCCATGCTGTCACAAAAGGTACAATTTCATTCTATTTTACTGAGTAGTAGTATTCCATTGTGTAAATGTACCACAGCTCTTTTATCCACACATCTACTGATGGGCATTTGTGTTGCTTCCAAATCTTGGCTATTATAAATAATGCTGCAGTGACCATAGGGTGCATATATTCTTTTGAATTAGTGTTTTGGGCTTCTTCAAATATATTCCCAGAGATGGAATCACTGATTAATGAGACATTTCCATTTTTAATTTTTTGAGGAAACTCTATAGTGCTTTCCATAGTGGATGTAACAATCTACGTTCCCACCAACAGTGTACAAGGGTTTCCTTCTCTCTACATCCTTGCCAACGCTTGTTGTTTGTCAATTTATACATGACAGCCATTCTGAGAGGTGTGAGGTGATATATCATTGTGGTTTTAATTTGTAATGTGTATTTCCCTGATGATTTTATTCACATTGAAAATCTTTTAATATGTCTATTGACCATCTGTGTGTCCTCTGGAGAAGTATTCATTCAGGTCCTTGGCCCACTTTTTAATTGAATTGGGTTTTTTTTTAGTATTGAGTTTTATAAGTTCTTTATACGTTTTATCAGATGTATCATTGGCAAATAAGATGGGATCCATCCAGAAAGTATCCAGTCATGTAATGTGAAAAATAGAGACATTTATTGAAAATACAAGAAACAAGAAACATTGTAGATACCTTAGTCCTCTTCAAAGTAGGAACCTTGGGACCTCTCACAGTTCTCCCAATTGCAATCAGCTGCCCCATCATATTTTCCTGAATCTCACTGATGGTCAGAAATCTTTTCCCTTTCGAAGGTGATTTTAGTTCTGGGAGCAACCAGAAGTCACAGGGTGCCAAATCTTGGCTCTAGGGGGGCTGAGTCAGCTGGGAGATTTGATGTTTTATCAAAAAACTCTCCATGAGATGTGATCTGTGAGTTGGCACACTGTTGTGATGAAGCTGCCAAGTTGCCCATAGCTGCGGCCTTCTGAATCATCCAAATAGTTTCTATGGAGGAATTTTCAAGCTTAATGAAAATTTGATGCAGATTCATTGCTCTACTTGCTCAGTCATTTTGAATGTGACAACCACACAGTATGCATGCACACTCAACAATGTCTACTGCTCCCACTGACTAACAGAGTGAAGTCGTCATTGTTTACACATGCACATTCCAGTCCACTTTCCTGGGCTGCCAGGTTACATCAATATTGTGCAAACTGTTCTCATTATATTAACAATGGTTGGAATTTCCTAGACAGACCTTTTATGGTCTCTCATTAAGTGGTGTGTTTTCATTCTGCTGAGGAATTCCTTTGCTGTGCAAAAGAACTTTTTAACTTAATGTAGTCCCATTTGTTTACTTTTTCTTTTGCTCCCCTTGCCTGAGGAGACACAGAAAAATATTTCTATAAGAAATGTCCTAGATTTTATTGTCTATGTTTTCTTCTAGGATTTTTATTGTTTTGAGTCTTACATTTAATTCTTCAATCCATTTTTAGTTTATTCTTACATATGTTGTAAGATGTAGTTTAATTTCATTTTTTGGCATGAACCTGTCCAATTTTCCCAGTGCCATTTATTGAATAGACTGTCTTTACCCTATTGAATATTCTTTCTTACTTTGTGTAATATTAGTTGACCACAAAGGTTTAAGTTTATTTCTGGGCTCTCCCTTCCATTCCAATGACCTATATAGCTGCTTTTATACCAGTACCATGTTGTTTTGATTACAGTGGCTTTGCAGTATAGTTTAATATCAGCAGCATGACTCCCCCAACTTTGTTCTTCTTTTTCAAAATTGCTACAGCTACTTGAGGTCTTTTGTGGTTCCTTGTCAATTTTTGGAATATTTGTTCCAGTTCTGTGAAATATACCATTGGTATCTTGATAAGAATTGTGTTGAACCTATAGAGTGCTTGGGGTAGTATGGGCAATTTAATGATGTTAATTTTTCTTATCCATGAACACAGCATATGCTCTACTTATCTGTATCTTCTTAATTTTTTCTTCAATGCCTTACAATTTTCCAAGTACAGGTATAATGAAAACAGTAAACTTACAAACCAAATAGAAACAGACTCAAAGATACAAAATAAAAAAAAAAAAAAACAGGCTGACTGCTGTTAGGGAGGAGGGGGTTTAGAGAAGCTGAGTGAAAAGGCAAAGACACTAAGAAAAAGTCCTCGCAATCACAGAAAACAGTATGGTAATTACCAAAGGGAAAGGAGAGGAAGGTAGTAGAGGATATGGGCGGATAAATGGTGATAGAGACTTGACTTTGGTTGGTGGACATATAGTATAATATAAAGATTATTCATTATAGAAATTTATACCTGAAACCTACATAATGTTATTAACCAATGTTACCCCAATAAATCCAATATTTTTAAAATATAGGACTATATGAGAAATACAGGTGAACAAAAAAGTAAAGTTCTTAGTAGGCCACTTGGGAATGGGGGCTCCATGATATTTAGCTGTTATTTTTATTATTACTTCTACTTTTACTACAGTACCATATTGGGAAACAAACAAAAGTCTATTGACATCTCGTAAGTTTATCACAAGTTTATTATATTTTAGTCTCATGAATTGTCCGGTTACTAAAGACATAGCTGTTTCAAGAATAACTATTGAAAAAAAACAAAACAAAAGACATGAGAAGAATTGCTAAAATTTCTAATTTTTCTCAAGTTGGAAATTATTGAAATGCTGGAATAAGCAGCAATTCCCAAGCCAGAATAAACATCAGAGTTATCTGAATAAAAAAACAAAACAGAAAAAATTCTTTCTCCCTGCCCAGCCCAGACTGGGAATCATTGGATACTGGTACTCCCCTGCCATCACATGGATATCACTTATGTTGTACATTTCGCAACCTGGGGAGCTTTTACAAAGTGAAAATCTTGGGGCTTAAATAAACTGTAAAGGGAGAATGCTGGTAAAGTCTAAATATTTGTATTTTAAATACTCCCCAGGTGTTTGTAGGCCTGGGTGCTATGGAAAAGTCTATGACTTATATAGACATATATATTTTGCTTTTGCATTTCTAAGTTTAATTCTTTTCCTGAAGGTAAATTTTTTTCAATTTCATTCAAGACTAATGCAAGCTTTGTATTATTCCTTACATATGCCCTTATTTTTTTTCCAGCCAGGAGTCAGTTTTTATCAGCAGTCTCACTTTCCTTCATAGTCTGTGGCCACTCACAAGTTTCATATATCTACGTACATCAGTGTCTCTCCTGTCTAAAATGATCTAAATCTGTGATTCTCAATGTTCTCATCCTATACTATGTATCAATATAAGAAAGCTTGTTAAATTTCAGCTTGATTGGTTCCTTGCCCTGTATTTCTGATTCAGTATATTTGAGATAGTGACTATTTGAATTTCTGACAAACTCATAAGTGATACTGATGCTACTGGTCCAAGGTCACACTTTGAGAACCAATGCTTCACAGGATTAGAGCCTTTGAACAATCTTGATAACTGAATTTTCAGATTTTAGGTTGAAATGGTATGAATGCTAAAAAATTATGAAATTTAAAAACATTAACAAATCAAACAATAATTATTGAATTAAATTTAGGCTTGTTTCATCAATGTAACCATATGCCAAAATGTATCCTTTTCATATATTCATTGAGTATAATGTCATATCTGATAATAGTAATCTTTTCAAATCTATTTTGTACATTATGAAACAGAGAATATCAGTAGTATCATTTTAAATATTCTCAGTAATAATTCCCTAGCTATAAACTCCCTGAACAGAAACTTACATTCTCAGTACTTCAGAATAAATCGGTTTATAGCAACATGTATGTAAGCATTCTTTGAACACCTCTTTCTAAATCCTGAGCAAGGTATTGGTGTCATAACAGGAATGCCTTCGTAAAGTAAGGTGTACAGGTTATTGCTGTGTGAGAACATGTTTCTGCGCATTAATATACTTGGAGTTTTGGAAGTGATATCACCTTAGTTATCAATTAATCCAAGAAATCTGAGCTAAAGAACAAATTGCTAGATTTGAGTCTTGGTCTTATTGCCCATTTACTTCTTATTTTAGGGTAATGTTTTAAACAATCTGAACCCTTTTTTACTTGTTTATAAAAGTGTTTTTTGCCCTGGTTGGTGTAGCTCAGGGGCTTGAGCACTGGCCTGCGAACCAAAGGGTTGCCGGTTCAGTTCCCCAGTAAGGGCACATGCCTGGGTTGCGGACAAGGTCCCCGGTAGGGGGCACAGGAGAGGCAACCACACATTGATGTTTCCCTCTCTTTCTCCCTCCCTTCCCTTCTGTCTAAATATAAAATAAATAAAATCTTTAAAAATATATTTAAAAAATGTTTTTGTCAATGGAAGAATTAATAAACAAATATATAGACAAAACATGGTTTTTATGTATAATGAAATATTATTCAGCCTTAAAAATGAAGAAAATCTTGTCATATGCTACAACATAGATGAACGTTAAGGAGATTGTGCTATGTAAAATAAACCAGTCACAAAAAAGACAAATACTGTATGATTCCACATATATGAAAAACATTTGGAGATATGTTTCACGGCAATATGAATATATTTAACAGATACTTTACAGTAAACTTAAAAATGGTTAAGATGATAAATTTTATGTAACGTGTTTTTATCACAATAAAAATGGTACCTCCGTAAGAAAGAGAATGTGTGTGTATACATATATATCACCATTATTATCACATAGTGCACATTCCACAGATCAAGGGGACACTGGCTAGAATAGAATAAATCAATAGAATTTTTTTTTTCTCAGCCAGTGTGTAGAACTGGGGTTAGAGCTCTTTTGCTGCTCAATCTGATCAATGTCCTTTCTACTAAATCTTGAGAGAAGGTCAGGAATATAAAAAGTTTGGCATCTGAAAATGGACACTGACATATACCCAAATCCCTTATCAAAGGACTTGTTACCTTTACTGTCAGTCCTTTCATGGATCATCTTAGCTTCAAAGAGCCTCTCTTTCACAAGGTCACACATCTTCTATGGGTGTGGACACCTACATCCAAAGAGTGAAAAGGTAAGAAGAATAAAAGTCAGGAGATATAAGCCCAGTAGAGAAAAATTCTGAAGGGTCGTTTTAACTTTGGAACTATTTGTGAGGTCTACTAAGCCTATAATTGGACATTTTGCAATTTGGTTTCTCCCGTTACTAACCATACTTCCTCTGTTTTTCTTCCACAGGCATTGATTCCAAGGACACTCCCTGCGATCGTCATTAAACTCCATTGCAGAGTCAGCTTTTTAAAGAACTCATCCTCCAACACCAAGATGATATCAGTAGCAAGAACCTCAGCAGGAGCGGTGAGGGTTTCACAAATTCTACACGCTGCTTATCAAGCATACAGTATATTCTATGCTATACTGTTTTCATTTTGCTTCCTTTACAACACGTCAGATAAATTATTATAACCCCACTTTGCCAATCAGAACACAGAACCTCAAAGATATTAATACATCCTGTTAGACACATTTAAATGGAGTGAAGACTAAAGAAAGAAGAGTTCAGACAGAATGAACTATTAATTCATTGGACAAAGGCTTTTTTGGAAAGCCCACCTGTCTGCCACCATGTTGTATTTCTTCTAACGTCATCTGTTAGACCATGACATGTAGTTCTTGGATGATTGGCAAGCTTTCTTTTGTACATATCCTGTCCTATAACTTCTCACCACTGTAGTAATAGACAATAGCAATTATCATCATTTTCATTGAATGAAACATTTACTCAACATCTACAGTAGTCTGGCATTATTTTAAGTACTGGGGTATGGCATAGCGAGGACAAGAAACACACAAGGTTCCTACTTCTGTGGAGTTTGTATTCCTGTGATGCAAAATTTAGAAGTTAACAGAAAGTGCATAGATAAGCAAAATGATTTTGGATAAGAATTGATAAATGCTGTAGTGAAAATATACCAGGGAAGTACAATGCAGAGTAACATTTGCAAAATCATATTTAGTAACTACCAGACATAGTCTAGATCTTTTATCTCCACTTTTTCATTGAATATGACTTCTTTCAATCTCTCATGCTAAACATGCTCTTCCTGCCACAGGAGGAAGGAACAAACTGTTCCCTTTGCCAGAGATGGCCTTCTTTGCCCTTTACCTTTCAGATTGCAGGCCAACCAATACTACTACAGGAAAGTGTCATCTACCTTAACAATCAGGTTAAATTCTCTAATACAGACGACTTTGGCTGTCATAACATTGGTCATGACCACAGGTTACCTTTGTTTGAATGTTCAGTTGTGTATTTCCTTGGCTAGAGTACAAGCTACTGGAATTAAGTAATAGTAACCTTGTCTTTTTGCTCACTTTCATATCCCTCATATCTGAAAGAATTCCAGAGACACAACAGTAACTCAATCAATGAAGTGTCAGGGATTGTCCACTGTTTGGAACACAAAATGATAAACAAAAAATTATAATTAAGTCCCAGACCTCCAGGAACTCACAGTAAAGACTGCTCAACCACCAATAATTTCAGCATAAATTAGGTGCTCTGTTAAGAGTCACAGTTCTAATATTTAATACATTTCTGTGTATAATAATTCTGAATAATATTTTTCAATATCTTTACAGACACAAACACATGCTCTTCTCCATATGTTATTATTACATGATACAATTACTCAAACCACTAATTTTGAAAATATTGACATGACTATGATACCAGTTAAATGAACAATTGTACTGTAAAGTTTCTGATTATATTCTTTTTAGCAAGTAGCTATTTATTCCATTGGGGAAAGTATATTAGGTAGCTGTGATTCACACAGTTAGGGTTGTGTAAAGTTATTCTTAACATTTTAAATGTTCTTACTGACAGAAAACACAAGTTTTTTCTCTTTCTTTTTAAGTAGACATAAAGAAACATCCCGTCTTCTGGCTGCAAAACAAAAATAAAAAATTCTGAACTATTGGTTTTCTGCATATTTATGCTGAAGCATAAAATACAGAGGCTAAAAAACACAGACATAACAAACCAATGCATCCTGGTCTCTTTCAATTGTTAGTACCTAGATCTTTCCAAGATCATCTTAGGGATGATATATCTAAATTCTTCTAGAAGCTCTTTTTCTAGCAAAGATCGAAGTTTAATTCATTCTGCACTATAAACACACATACATATCAGGAGAAAAATAGTTCTTGTATTATCTCTCAAGATTTTCATTTCTCAATGTAGCCATCAGAATTAATCTCCAAATCATTAGGACAGTAAATTGTCTTTTTGCAAGTGTCCAACCAAAACAACCAGGACAATGATTTACTCACATGTGGGCATGAAACTAATCTAGAAAGCTTTCATATTTTTTAAAAAATAAAACTCAGATAAATATAACATCTCCTGGAGTTATGCAATATTAGAGCAGAAATTTTCCTTCAGAGAAATGTGATGAGAGTATTGATTAATTCATCCATCCAAGTGGACCAGCTATTCAATGTCAGAACTATGCTGAAAATTCTATCTTTAAACTAGTAGTGCTCTGAATTTTTACTAACATGATGTTGCTTCTACAACTATTTATTTCATTCTACTGCCCGAATTCCTGAGATATTTGGAAAATATTTATCTTCTATACTTTAATGTAAAATAAAATGAGTAATTTTGAAATAGATTAACACTCCCTAGAAGCAGTAAAAAATACTACACTGAACAACTTTTTCTAATGGGTAGTTTACATTCTGTTTCATCTTAGGCTCTAAAATAGGAGCAAACACACTGATAATTTGCATAATATCATCACTTCATCATCTAAGAACAAACTTTTAAAACAACCTGACTATTGCAATCAGGTAGCAGAACCATTCATGATTCTCAGGATAGTTTGGTATAGAAACACTGAAATCACAAGAACAAAAGCAATCAATATACTATCTATATTCACTTATTCTTTTCTTTTCACCCAAACGTATATTCTCCATTTTCCCATTAATGCTTATGTAATTTTTTTTTAAATGGAAGTTTTGCATTGTTTCAGATTTTAAAAATTGATTTATATATTTAGAGCTAATATTTTTAGACCCTTTGATTAGTTTCTTCCAATTTATGAGGACTGATATCTTGAGACAAACAAGATAGTATGGTATCTTTAACATTCTCCATTGAGAAGTAATCTTTCAAAAGTCGGTTATACTCTCCACTGAGCTGAGAAATCTGTTCTTGGCACTGAATTCAAGAGTGAGGGTGGGTTAGTAATTTTTTTTTCTTTTGTAATGTAGTCCTCTTTCCAGGATTTGAATCAGTTTAAGATCATTAGGGACTTTAGATTTTTTACTTCATAATATAATAGTTTGAAAATGTATCTTAATTTCATTGTATATATCTGATTTAAGGTACATTCATAATAAATACAATATTGGGAATAGGTAAACTCATTAGTAATTTTCTTAAACCATTCTGTTACATAAACTTGTGACAGTTTTAATATTTTTGTAAGTTTTCTTATTTTATCATTTTTAAAATGACACATATAATTGGATTAATTACTTACAATAGAATCTAGAAGCAAATACTAGTACCTGTATAGAAGAATATGAAATGCCCTTATACATAAAATATATAAAGTACAGATAGCCAAAATAGTCATCTTTGTAACTACTGCCTTGAGATCATCAAAGTTAATATTTTGCTTCATGGAGCAAGAAATTTTCTAAGTAATTGTATTTTAATGAACAATGAATTTTATGTTCTATACTGTTTTATAATAATCATTCTCCCTTAAAAATTAATTGACATAAAATATACAACACAAAGAATGATGCTGAACGTAAACTATGGACATGCGGTAATGACTATACTGGGATGATAATGATTGAAAAGGGTCAGTGTAGGTTCATCTATTGTAACAAATGCACCACAGAAGATACTGATAATGGAGAAGTGCCTGTGTGAGACAGGGAGTATATGGGGATTCTCTGCACTTTTTAAAAAATTTTATTAATTTATTGTTAGGGGAAAGGAGGAAGAGAGGGAGAGAAACATCCATTTGTGGCTGCCTCTTGCATGCCCCCTACAGGGGACCTGGCCTGCAAGTCAGGCATGTGCCCTAGACTGGGCATTGAACCAGCAACCTTTTGATTCACAGGCTGGCACTGAATCCAGAGTCACACCAGCCAGGGTGATTCTCTGCATTTTCCATTCAATATTGTTGGGAACCTAAAACTTTCCTCAAAAATAAAGTCTATCTAAACATATTTATGTATTTAATAAAAAGAGATCATCGTACCAAGTAAATATATATTGCATAATGTATATCGTACACATATGTGAATCACTGCAATAAAAATACCTGTATCTAAGTTTCAAGATACAGAACTGTTGAGTAAGGGAATTGCACATTCCACATATTTAATACATATTGCTTTATTCCTTGTATAATGTTTAGTTTTAGTTTATTTTTATCAGTTTAAAATATATCTCATGGTTATTTTATATTGCACAGTTATGATTATTTATGAGATGAGCTTTTACACATTTCATTCATTCATTCTTTCAACTAAAATTTCTAGCTCTAGTAAACAACTGGTAATATACTATGTCCTATGTATCCAGCCACCGACAAAAGCAACACAAACCATTGCCCTTATGGAGCTTATATTATGGAGCTTATATTATAAAATTAACAAAAAAAATAATCAAAATATACAGTGTCTCGTGATTGATAAGTGCATAAAAAGAAAAATGTAGAATGGAAGTAAAATTTTGGGATGGGTACTGTTGTTGAAATTTTCCATGGGATGGTTACAGAAGACTCAGGGAGAATAGGTCATTTAAACAGAGATTTAAGGGGCCTAGTAGCCTGATCTAGGGTATTAGTGACAAAAGTGGTGAGAATATTCATATTTTGGTTTGCTCATGGAAAGCCAATGAGAATTGTTGACAGGCGGGTAAGGATATGAAAAGTGAATGAGAGGAATCTAGGATGACACCAAAGCTCTTTGGTCTGAGTGACTGGAAGAGTTGTTATCATTTATTTAATAAGAAAGAAGGTGGTAAGAGCAGGTGTGGGAAGAAAAATTTGAATTCATACATATCATATTCTAATGTCTTTTAGATATCAAACGGAAATGTCAGCACATCAATTAAATATGAGTCTTAAAGTCAGTGGGAGGTGGTCTAGACTGAAGATGCACAGATGGCGATCTTTAGTGTATCAACAGCGATTAAAACCATGAACCCATATAAAAATATAAAGGAAACGAACCTAAGTAAAGGTGGGCAGAGGGGCAAAGACTGAGTCCTAGGCTACCCCCAACATTTGGAGGTGGGGAAAACTACTAAAGGTCACTGAGAGACGGGAAAGTAAAACAACTGACAGCCAAGAAAATGTGACGTGAGAGAATAATAAAGGTAGAGTTTTATGAATGTGGGAATGAGCAACTGGATCAATGCTGCAGGTAATTCAAATAAAATAAAATTTGAGAATTGGCCACTAGACTCAGTGTTATGGTGATATTGCTGAGCAGTTTCATTGGAGCAGTGAAAGCAAAAGCCTGACTGGAATGGGTCAAAGAGATAGAGGCAGAAGAGGAACTAGAGAATACTGAATACTACACATATTTCTTTTAAAAATGTTTTCTCCTCTGAGTTCCAAAAGCAATTATAAATTCACAATTATTATTATAAATAGGAAAATAAATAATACATATAGTCAAAATTCCTCCTGAAATAACTACTTTTCTCATAGTTGCCCTCTCCGCAAGGACTACCTATATTTACTCTTAAAATTAATATATTAATATATTATAAATGGAATCAAAGTAAATAAGAAATTAATTTTCAAAACTGATGACTAAATTTCAAAACCAATATATAAAATTGTGGATTTTTGTTTAGTATATATATTGCAATTTTATATATTATTTTTTATTCTCTGTCTATTTCTAGGTATATAATTTTATTCTCTATTAAAAATGATATTTTTCTCATTGTAAGGATTAACGCTTTTATTTTTGTTTCATGCCTCAAGTCTGTAATGAGAATGAAGATAAAACTTATCTGTTTTAGTAAGTTGTCATTAAGTTATGATGTTGGCAATTGGCTTAAAATGGATACTTTATTCATTTTTATAATACAATTATGATGATGATGACAGCTAACATTTGAGAAGCCGTAACAATATGTCATATATCATTATAATTATTTTACATGCATTATCTATCTTCATCTTTTTAACAACCCAATGGCATAATACAGAAACAGTTTAAAACTGGCCAGGACCACTCAGCTAGTCAGTGGTATAGGGGGGACTCAGAATTAAGTATGTATAAGTACAAATAGTGCATGATCTTACCTAAATACCTACTGCGCCCTTTATCTAATAATATTTTTAGGTGTCTAAAAATTATTAGAGTAGACAATCAATCCAAAAGCAGATACATTTTATTTTATTTTTATCCTCACCCAAGAATACCAAGAATATATTTATTGATTTTAGAGGGAGTGAGGGGAGCGAGAGAAACATCAGTCCATTGCTTCTCATATGTGTCCCAATCAGGGACTGAACCCACAACCTAGGTATGCGCCCTGACCAGGGACTGAACCCACAAGCTTTTTGGTGTACAGGTCAATGCTCCAGCCAACTGAGACACCTAACCAGTGTTAAAAACAGGTGCTTTTTAGTACACTACAATGATACTGATTCCAAAAGAAAAATAAGTTATTAAATATATATAGAGATATAGATATATGTTGAACTTTCCTTTCCCTCTTCACTATTTCTTTTCTGTTTCTCTGTTTCATCTCTGGCTCACTTAAATTACACTTCCACAATATAGAGCTATAAACCTTTGAGACACATGAAGTCTATAACCTTTGAACTGAGAACATTGCCTTGCCTGTGGGCCTGTGGGCCATTGTACATTTGAGCACCACCTGTATTTTGACTATATCATACAGTCACTTACAAGTTCTGGGTTTGTTTTATTTTGTGTAAAAGTTGTTCTTAGGTTCTAATTTTGAAAATCTTCAAACCTTTATATTTTTCTTTATTCTACTAATTTAACAACTTTTCCTATTGGACCAAAGTTACATTTATTTATGTCCCACAATATTTTCTGGTTAGAAAGCAAAACAAAGTATAAAACCCAACCACCTTTCTTGGAACTTTACTGGGTAATTAAAAAAATTTACTGGGCTTTGTCTAATTTCCCTAATACACATTCCTTCTGATACCTATTGCTTATTTTTAAACCAGTTTGTTCCCAAACATGTGAATGTGGGAGACGATGTGGTATCAGCCTTGAGAGAGCAGTATGCCCAAGCAGGGCTGGCTTAAAGACAAAGCAGACACAATGCTTGTCTTGACTTACAGTACACAGAGACCAGGAAAGCCAGTTTGCTTCCAAAACCAAAAGTAATAATAAACCAGGAAATCTAGCCAGTGATGGAGGAAGTGAGATGAGAGACCTTAAATTTAACAGTTTGACAGAACTTATATATGAACACAGTCACACCAATGTTAGTTATGCGGGGTTTGTTTTCTTTTTTTTTTTTTTTGAAAATTACCTAAATTGCTGAATCAAATTTCTTCCTGTTTAAAATGAGGACAGTTCAGCCTTAAGAGTAATATTTATATTAGACATAAATATTAAAAGCTGGCAAATACCTGGCATGTAGTACATAGTAAACCATGCTTACCTGGTATCTTTTATAATGAACAAGTAGGTATACTTAAAGAAAATTTGCAAGACACACAGAATGTAATGGAATTGCGAGACTGCATATTAAATATGAGGAAGGCTGAGGTTGCCCTGGCAGCAGTGCCAGAGGCAATGGCCAAGGCCCAGCTGGCTCCCAGCTCCACGGGATGCTCACAGTCCCTGTGGTCCCAAGTTGGCTGGGCCTCGCCTGCCTTGGCTGTTCCTCAAGCTAGAGTCTCTGGCTTTCTTATTGAATCTATCTATGGTTCACCTGAAGTCCTCCCAAAAAAGCCCTTTACTGCTTAATTTATTTCTGTTATTTGTAACTACAAACCATGACTAGTACAAAAAATGGAGTGGTTTCTAAGAAAAGGCCTAAAGGGACGCACAGGAATATGGCTTTATTCTTTGGCAAATTTGACTCTGCAGACAGTGAATATTCAATTAGCATTAAAAGACAGAGATTTGTGATTTCATACCACACAGTGGGGAAGGAACTGTCTAACTTATTTCTCTGATCACCTGAAAAAAAGTGCCCACTGAAAAAAGTCTTTGGGATCTGAGTGGCAACTGCTGGAAACTAGTACAAAGAGCATGAGGAAAATAAATTGATCATTTCTATCACATATAATAAAGAAAGAAAACTACAAGTCATATTTCTAAATCCTCAGTTCAAAGTAGAGATTGCAACATAAGCCTCTCCTAGGTCCCTTTTACAGACACCCAAGAAGTCCCAAGAAAAGAAGCTAACCTTTGCTCCAGGAGGTTGTCAGATTATGCAAGGAAATAATTCGCCAGCCTGATAAGATCGCTTGTGTGAAATTTAAGAGTTTTGTGGAGAAGGACTTGAACACTGCTAATTGGAAAAGAGATATATAGATTAGAGAGAATCAGAGTTTCCCAAAACCCAAATCAAGTGACCTTCCTTAGCTGAAAAGTCATTCTACTGGTGTAAAGGTTCTGTGACAACCTTGGTTGATAAAGTTACGCTGAAAAGAGGAGCCATTTCTCCTGATACCTCCCACTCTCCTTGTCTCTAGCTGGTAAATCCAGATTCCATCACTCACCAACAGTACTGGTAAAAATAACCAAACAAACAAACAAACAAAAACTAGAAGGGAGGTCTTGTAACTCGAAAATAATTATATTTCTGTAACTTACCAGAATTTCCATGGGATGTGGTTCAGGATGGATTCTGAGGATGCTGGGTCAACGCAAGGCTTTTAAAAAGTAGTTTCAACAACAGACAAATTTATTGATGTTTTTTCCATGATTGGTAGTAATCTAGAACTAAAACTCCAGTAGCTTTGAAATAAAAGACCAGAGTTACCAGGGCCACTGACAGCAAGACCAATACCAGTAATGAGCATTGCTGTTCTAAAGCCTGAGCTCCTATGGCGCTCTCTTATTCTGCCTTGTTCTCCTGCATCATTTCACCATAAGTGAATCAGCATTTGTATATGACTAGCGCAGTAGATATGAATAATCTTAAACTCTGTTACTAATTCTTGGAAAACCATCACATAAAAATATTGTGTTATTCTGAATAATACTAAGTTTCTTAATGTCAGTCAAGACACATTTTGAATTTGCTAGTATGTAAATGAACTTTAATAAATAGATCATAAAGATCTTACAAAGACATTCAGGAAAGAAAAAATAAAATATTCTATTGCTATTATTAATTTCTCACCTCTCCAGTTATTATGGAATTAAATTCAGTATTTATTTGCACACTTATAATTTTATTATAATTTTTCACAGTAATAGTCAAAATTTTTCAGAATTGGTGATCTATGCTATGAAGACAATGCCTAACACTAGAGAAAATATTTTAAGTTCCATATGGTTTTCTAAAAAATATGTGGTTAGTAATCTTTTTAACCCTTATTTGCTAGTTTTCCATTAAAACATCCCTCAAATAACTAAAATTACTAAAATCATAACCTTAACTTGAAATAATCAATCTTACATGACAATATGAGGAAATATAGCTTTCAACTGTGGCACAAATTAAATTAATGTTTATTTGGTTTTATTGTACCACATTAAGAAATTTGAAGTTATTCATTTTATAATCATTTAGTGATGGGTAATCTATATTAAAATACATTTAAGTAGTGAACTTTTTGTTAATGTTATTAATAACCTTAATAATGTTTTCAGAACAAAGATTTCAATACTATAAACTGTAAAAATTATTTTTAACATTTAAAATTCTAAAAATTTGCCTTATTTAATATTTTCTTTTCTATTCAAAGCTTATCACAGAACCCTGTAATTGTTTCCTTTACATTCATCACTATCTAAAATTATCATATTGCTTTAACTTGGTTAGTTTCTTATTTTAACCCAGGAAGCAATCTCCAGCAAGCAAAGACTTTGTTAATCATTCTTCTCACTGTAAGCCCATCACCTACAGAAATACTCATAACAAAATAAGTGTTAGGTAAACTTTTGTTGAATTTTTAGTGCTTTTGGTGTAAAACAAATGTATACTCCAATTCTGAACTTACCAGCTCTATGACTATTGAAAAATATTATTTTTTTCTGAACCTCATTTTGGTCACAGGCAAATTAAGTTCTTTCTTCTGAGGGTATTGCAAGTATAAAATCAGATTATGTCTAAAAAAGACTAACATATAGAAGATGCTCAACAAATACTAACTGCTTTCTTTCAACTGTTGCATTAATTGTAAACTAATATATATATTAGGTACATTCCTATTAGCACTAAAAATAAATATAGAGTATAGAATTAGCAATTAAAATACTTTAAGCTAATGGACTATATTTTTTATTATGATCTCCAGTTAACTCATTCATTAGATTAACTGACATATAAACTCTTCTATAAAGCCCCCCAATTAGAAACCGTGGTAAGGATCTCTCTCATATACCTCTGTATACCTTCACATGTTTTTGTCTGATATTTCAATTTG